>JAVKPL010002383.1:0-185466 GCA_032173675.1 Gastrolobium villosum
TTGCATTTCCCATCCCGTTATTCCCTTGGGCATCACCCATCTGAGTTGTCGAGTGCTGTTGCGCATTCCCCGTGGCCCCATTTGCCCCAAGCATGCTGATGGAAACTGCCATAGCTCGTAACAATTCTTCCACTGTATTCATTCTATCTCTTACCTCGTCTACTTCCTGACTTATGTTCCTTCCATCTTGATCGCTTGCTGCCATTTTGGTAGAGATCTGGTATTATGAACTCGGGTTTGATTTGTATTACCTTTCTTTGGTCGCGCAATGTTTGAATCTTATATGATTTCTGCAAACGAGATTAATAAAACAAATAATTTTATAATGAGTAATAATGTTAATGGTACGAGTTTGTCAGAGAATCGTTGATGCGTGGGAGTTTGGCGTGAGTATCATTGATCGCTTTTGTTAGGACCGTTCCCCGGAACGTCACGTTCGAAAGTACTAGGTCCAATTAAATGTTAGTACAGGATCACAAATAGGTAGCAAACAAAATGTCTTCATTAAGAACCATAGCATAGTACAAGCGTCTCAGAGGGATACATTGCTTTTACATTCGCCTGAAGATAATTTGTTTCATTTTCATAATAAAATTCCTACAATACTCAATGAATTTGTGGATCTCCACAGGAGTAGTGAGGGGGTTCACCAGTGCCTCTGCCATTCCTAACTTATTCGGGATGTCTTTAATTGCATCATTTGCGATTTCAGCCAATTTGGAAAAGCGGGTCATCCAGAACGCCACTTCATGCCTATATGCATCGATGGTTTCATCTTGTCCTCTAATGTAATCAGTTAGCCTTTGTACTTCTTCTTGCTCCCTTCGAATTGAATCTTGGTACATCGCAATCACTTTCTCTGTACATTGTTTTTCTCTTTTTAGTCTGTCTGCATATTCTGCAACTTTCATCTCCATTAGCCGCTTCATCTCTGCCATTTGCCTCTTTGAATCTTTGTGCTCTGTACTACAATTTCTTAGTAGTTCTTCAAGTTGAGTGCTTTTATCAATGGCCTCATCTCTTTCCTGTCTTCGGAGGCTTAACTCCTTGTTCGCTGCACGAAGGCACCCTTTAGTTTTTAGCACATAGTTTTCCTCAGTTTTTGCTCTTTTATCAGCTTCCTCAAGGGTATGATTTTTCCTCTTATTTTCTCGCTCCAAGGCCTCGCACTTTTGTCTGGCTCCCTTAAGCTCTTCTTCTATCTTCTTCTTCTCTTCTTCAACCCTCATCAGTTTTTCTTGTATTTCTCTTACTTCTTCACTATCGTGGGAGGTAGGCATTGATGATTCATCATTTGCAGTGACTGCCAGAGCTTGGAATGGTAGTTTAACATCTTGTGCTCGACCCGTAACCCATTGATGGTAGCTACTTTGGGCTCCATAACTTCTAGTCTTCAACTCTTTACCCTTTCTAATGACATTATTCCAAGCATTTCGAACCCTTTTGAGATCCTTATTATGTGTAGGTCATAAAGGACGAATGGAGTTATCATGTCCTCCGTAGGATGGGTTGTAATTGATACACCCTCTGGTACCCATGAGAGGCACGTTAGGGAAATCCCCACATTGGTAGATGAAAGTGTCTCTCTCAACCCATCGAGGATACCATCGAATACTCTTTTCATCCAATTGTGCTAAAATTATAGCCCATTCACGGCCACTCTTGACTCCTAATTGATATCTTTGAAACTCAGTGATTGGGTATGAGATCTTGTATCCTCTTTTGAAGAGGTGGGAAGTGAGCCATATGAATAACATTGATAAACAACATAAAATTCTTTTTCCTTTCTTCTCATGACAGAAATTTAGAGTATAGTAGACATCAACAAGAATGGCCGGAACAGGATTTTCACCTCTAAACTTGCGAGCAAAGAACACATCTATAGCCGCGAAGTCCACAAACTCATCAATATTTGGAAATATGAGAATGCCATAAATGGTGAGAGCTAGCACATCAATGAAAACTTCCCAATCTTCCTTTCTAGCTAAGTGGTGAAGGTGCTCCTCCAGGTACTTTCTCGAAAATCCATCGATCCCATTTCTGTTTTGTTTTCTTCCCTGCAAGTCTTTAACAGGAACTTTGAGAACATCAGCGATAGCATGTGTAGAAGGATAATGCCCCAAGTAGCGATATGGTTTCTCAAAATTTTCCAAAGACAAACCCAAAATCTGCTCGAATTCTTCCAAAGTAGGTGCTAATTGGAAGTCTCGAAATGTGAAACATCTCAGAGGTGAGTCATAAAATTGAGCAATCGCGGTGATCGCATCTACTTGCACATCAACTTCCAATAATTCGAGAATCTCCCCGTATTTTCTAACAAGAGTTAGACGTTGTGTCTTCTTCAGCATTCGACCCAAGACCTTCAAACTTTCTGTATCAGGCTTCTTTACTTTCAGCTGCAAAGTCTTTCTCAACACAGGCGATGTTTCTTTACTGCGATGTGATCCCATGCTACGCTCTATCAATGATACTCACAATCAAACTCTGAACTCAACGTTTCACTAACAAACTTCCCTGGAGGAGTCATGATATACAATGTGGGATGTTGAAAATGCCAAAATGGTGCAAGATACAAAAGAAAATATTTTTGATAACCCTTTTTTTAAATTTAAAATAAAATAAATAAATAAGAATAAAAATGCATATTCCTAAAATGCTTCGTTATGCAAGATGCATGAATATATGGAAGAGAAGTTTATGGAGCGATGATTTTGAAATAGTGTAATCATGCGAGAATGGAAGTAAAGAGTGAAAAGTAAATACGCTTCTCTTGTGTCTTAGATTGGTCCATTGGATAGTCAAGAGGTCATTTAGTGAACACTTCCATTTGGTGGTTTTATGACTCTAAGTATTCTGGTTACCAGAGTTAAGATCTCATGTCAAAAGAATAGCCAAATAGGATGTACATCCAAAATGACTATAGTTTTGAAAGAGTCACACTCTAGCTGAGATTTTCGCGATAACCAAACAGGATGTACATCCAAAATGGCTACCACTACGCAACCTCTCTCCTATCTTAAGATGCACTCAGACCCGGGTATAGGGCCCCACTCATACGTGTGTGATGAATGTGTAGGTGTTGTGTGTAACCCAATCAGCAAAACAATTGAGAGCAAGCAAATAATAACACAAAAGTTCCATATTCTAAAGTGGAAGCCAATCATCACATCTTTCACACATATATCAAGATATAAGCAACAAGAAATAAAATAAAAAAATTGCAAAATATAAAGAGAAATACAAAATGAAGCAAAATAACAAACTAAAGGGAAGTAAAGCAAATATATAAAAACTACTATGAATTCGCACAATTAGTTAAAAATAGGCTTGCCTCTCTAAAATCCCCAGTGAAGTCGCCATCTGTAACGACCCGAAATTTATTAATTAAAACAATGAAGTCGCCACCAATTTTATTTACTTTGGAAAAAATTGGAAAACCCTTTTATTGCAAACTGGTCTTTAAAGTTTTAGATCAAAGGTTCGGGAGTCTAATTATGCGCAGGGAAGGGTGAAAAACTTAATCCCACTGCACCCCTGACACATCCGTTTTAAAAACGGTTACCTTAAATTAATCGTGCGAATTGTTAATAGCTTTTAAAGATATTTGTTTTATCCCTTAAAAAATAAATGTGATTAATCAAGAAGAATAAAGACTAAAATATTAAAATTTTATTTTAGCTTGACGGAAAGAGTTCCGCTCCGACGTATCCTCCGGTGCAGTGAAGAATTCAAAGCCACGTCGTTCTTTTTGTTTGCGTACTAATTATTTTGATTTAAATTTAGAAGTTTTCAGATTACCAAGTTGTCACAACTAAAATAATCTGAAATGATAATTACAGGATTAACAAGCTGTCTCAACTCAGCTAATCCTTTATTATGAAAAATAAGAATTTTATTTTAGCTCGACGGAAAGAGTTCCGCTCCGACGTATCCTCCGGTGCAGTGAGGAATTCAAAGCTACGTCGTTCTAAAGAAAATATTTGTGTATTGATTGAATTTTATTTTTTGAAAAGTTTTTTTAAAGAAAATCATTGGAAAATTTAGGCTTTGATGATTTGTATTGATTTCAATAATTTTTACTTTTATTAGTATAATCTTACTATAAATTTCGAATCACCAAGCCGTCACGGCTAAAATGATTCAAAAGAGTATGAGATTAACAAGTTGTCTCAACTCAGCTAATCCTTTTAAAAATAGATTTGACGTTAATATTTTTATTATAAAGTTCACAATAAAATTTGAATCACCAAGTCGTCACGGCTAAAATGATTCAGAAGATTATAGGATTAACAAGCTGTCTCAACTCAGCTAATCCTTTTAAAAATATATTTGACATTATTTTATTTATTTATAAATTTTATAATAAATTTTGAATCGCCAAGGCATCACGGCTAAAATGGTTCAAAATAAAATATGTTGGATTAATACACCGTCACGGTTAAATTATCCTTCTTAACTAATATCATATTAATTTTGAAATTTATATGCATTGAGTAATCTAATCTCAATAAAGTGTTTTTTTTTTTTGAAAGGAAAACCTGATTTTCATATCCTTATCGTTTTTATTATTTTCTATAATAATAATAATAATAATAATAAAAAGTTCGATTTTGAATTCATTTATTACAAATTCATTTCAAATAAACTTCACCATATTCATTACGGCAGGTCACGCGAAACATTCGCAATTGGTAACGAGATGGTTGGGCATTGGAATTTTGTTATTTCTCACTTTCATCTTTTAGGTTTTTTATTTTCCTTTTATTTTTCCTTAAAAGAAACCAAATATTCAACTTTCAAAGTCTAATTCTACTTTCCAATTACTTTTACTAACGTAACTAACATCAGGACAAAAAATAAAAACAGGCATAATAGAATATATAACACTAAATAAAAAAATAAGAAAAAATAAAATAACGGATGACATAAATGAAAAAGGTGTCATGTGTAATCAAAAGAAAAATCCTGAACAAAATATATATCATGTATTTTGAGAAATATTTTTTATGTTCTAGGACCATCAATAATCCGGTGCTCCTTCTCACAACATCAATTTTTTCTTTCCTTTATTATCCCTGCTATTTTTTTCTTTTTTACTTTTACCCTTCCATTTACGGACCACCAAAAGAATGGTGATCCCGGATCACTATAAATAAATCTCATGTACCTTGACTCTGATCGTTTTGATTAACTTTCTTTTCTTTACATTTTTTTTATTTTTTTATTTTTTATCTTATATCTTAACATCATGAAGGTATCTATCCTATTCTAGGGAAAAGAAGCTATCGACAGCCTATACTGCAAGTATACTAACTTTGCCTACTCTAGTTTACCTTTATATATTAAAAAAACAAAACAAAACAAGTAAATAAATGAGCTAGCTGTAATCGTGACACTAAAGGAAGACAAAAGATAGCTATGAGTTTTAGCAACAAAGTTAAAGAAATGCAAAATATTTATAATGATAAACAAGTGATGAGTAGACTCACAAAAAGAAGAAACCCTCTCTTGAAAAAGAACGTGGAACAGCACATAAAAGAAGAAAACCTCAATGGCTTAAAAGACTGAAACCAGTTGCGGTGGTGGTGAAAAAAAACGACGAAACTCCTGGTGCGGCAGTGATGAGGTAGCGAGGAGGCTAGTGGTGATCTTTGGTCGGTGAGGTTGGCAACGTGCTTCAGCAGGTGCAGTCACCGAAGGTGAGGTTTTGGTTCACGGTGGGTTTATGGTGTTTGAGATCTTCTATCTCCTCTTTCCCTCCATTGTTCCTTCTTTCTTCCTTCCCTCCTTTTCTCTCTTTTCAGATCCTTCAAGAAAAAAAACTGAGCCCCCTTTATATAAAGAACGACCCCTTTTTTTTGGATGGCCTTCTTCTCTTTTTTTTTCTTTGCTAGGAGTATCCCTTTGTATTTTCTGTGCCATGCTCATAAAATTTGTGTTGAAGCCTTTATCTTTTTCTCCCACTTTCTTGTCATGCCTTATTTAGGCTAAATTCCAAATCAAATCCGGACACTTGCTCTTGATGGATAGACAACTCCTGATTCTCTTGTTGTATATGCAGGTAAGGCGTTTGCTTTTCTTCAACAGAGGTGTCTTTGCTTTCCTTGACAGAGGGAACTTGCAGCCATCTTTGTTGGACATGTCTTTTTCAACTTTCCCTTCTTGAGTTTATTACTTTTTCTGGATAAGATAAGGGTAGTGTCTATAAGCTGAATTTAGCAATTTTACGGTTGGGATTTACAGCTTTATCAATGTTGAATTGGACAATTATCACCACTATTGCTCCAGTATTATCCGGCACCTTCACTTGCTGAGCTAGTACTTTTATTTGTTTATTTTAATTTTTTTTTTGTCCTGTTTTTTTTTTTTTTTTGGAAAAATAAAATAATAATAATAATAATAATAATAACAGAAAAAATGGTGTTCACACTCTTTCATTATCTTTATTCCTTAAATTTTCAATATCTCACGTTAGAGAACAACCATATGCCCGATGAAAAGTTTTTGACTATTCTTTGTGTGTGCAATAACCCAAAACACAATAATTCAATGGACCTTCATATTCCGTAATCGTAATCCTATTATTCATTTGGTTTCATGATTGTTACTTTTAAGGGTTAAGTGTTTGTTCTTTTAAAGGACACAATGTCATTTTAGTTTTTAACACTATGTCTTATCGATAAGACATAGTTATAACATGAAAAAATATTTTCTTCTCTCTCCACGTCAGCTGAAGTGACTGAGGAAATAGAAAAAAAAACAATTTTTCATATTATAACTATATTTTACCCGTAAGATAGAGTGTCAAAAACTAAAAGGATACAAACTTGTATCCTTTAAAAGGACAAACCTTTTTCCCAACTTTTAATTGGGTTTATTTTGGCCCAAATTTTGAAATAAATCAACTAATTATTTTTGTAATTAAGTTTATAAGTATTTAAAAAATAAAATAATAGGAGTAAAAATAAATAACATAACTGATTAGAATAAAACAGACAAAAAAACAAATATACAGGATAAAAAATAAAAAGAAAATAAAACACAAAAATAACCATACTATATATGTTCCTTATATTTTTTGTATTTAGATAATTTATTATTACTTTATATTGAGCAAGTAAAAAAAAAAAGAAAAACCAAGCAATTGCCTTGGCACATACTCGTTTGCAAGTGGCTACGCCACAGTTGAAGACCAGACCCCACATGTCGGGAACATTGCACTATCATTATGCAATCTCTATCATTATCGTCCAAAAAAGAATAGGAACTTAGCCAGTAGAAATCATCTAAATACTTTATCCCTAAGCTCAAAGATTTCCCAAATAATATTTAGCATGAGTAACAAGGTCACCATTATCCCACACTATAAAGAATGAAATTTATCCGGATAGCTCCTTCATATCCGGGTAAATAATCCAAATATTTTTTCAGATTTATGTAGTTGGATAGGGTAAAATTTTCAAAAATAATTCGATAGGGAGGAGATATCCGGATAGACTTGATAGTCAACAAATTGGTGTTATGTTTATAAATAAGGTTAAATTTTTAAAATAATTTATAAATAAGATTAATTTAATAAATAATTATTAAATAAGAGCATAATCCTCGCTTGGATCATGGTTTTATGGCACAATTTGACGGGCTTTAGTTTTTTGCATGAATCGCTATAAAAGCGCAAGCTTAAGGAGCTCACTTGCTTGGCCGTGGCATAACTCGTTTTGAGGATAAGTGGGTCATTCCCATTACCGTTTCCATCTGAAAAGCAAATTGCACAATGCATGTGATTTTGGGCTTCGATCTTTGGTTGATTTCGAGCTTTCGTAAATTACGAACAACGGTAGAATCTGCCTCCTTGTAGTTTGACCATCAAATTGAAACAGGCCCAGGTTTGTTATTAGATTAGAAAAGTTTTTATAGAATGACAAAAAAAACTATAAGTTTGTAGAGATATAAGGTTTTGAACTTGGTCCCTTAACCAAAGTAGCTGGTGCCCAACTACAATGCTAGCTCTTCTAGAACTATCATTTATTGGTTTCTACAATGCTAACTCTACTAGAACTGTCATATATACCAGATTTGGTACAAAAAAAATTTGTATGAAAATTATCATAAATGCATGAAAACCCCCAACCTCATGGTTTAAAGAATGGTTTAAAAAATGACAATCTCGTAGACACTTGGGTTCAACCAGTATCCCTCTCCAAATTACTACCAAAATTTTCCACTACCAAATTACTACCAATCTAATCATCATTGGATCAAAGAGAGAATGCTAAAAAGTTTATGGAAGAGAGAGAAAATGTTAATCCAATGATGATTAGATAGGTAATAAGTTGGTAGTGGAATGTTTTAGTAGTAAGAATATCCCTC
Source organism: Gastrolobium villosum (assembly GCA_032173675.1). Taxonomy (NCBI): domain Eukaryota; kingdom Viridiplantae; phylum Streptophyta; class Magnoliopsida; order Fabales; family Fabaceae; genus Gastrolobium; species Gastrolobium villosum. The sequence continues at coordinate 8,371 of JAVKPL010002383.1, forward strand.
CTCTGTTTTATGTGTTCATTATGTTATTCTTTATTTAGTTTATGCTTCTCAATTATGCCAAACTAACGATGTTTCTATTGTCATTTTGAGGTGAAGACTTTGAGCATGAGGTAACGCTATTGCACGGTATACACTTCTCTTCTACTTGCCTTTCTGATTTCAAGTTAATATTTAAAAGTATCATGGGACTAACGGTGAGTGCCCAAGGTGATTATGCGAGAATGGGGGTTGTTGACTGGAGAGTGCTCAAGGTGATAATAATGCGAGAATGGTGGTTTGTTTGGATTTGGAATTTAAAGGTACCATGACACTAGCGGTCAGTGTCCAACGCGATTCACTGAAAGGTGGTTTGCATTGCCACTTGCCACAATTTGCCATCAACTGCTGCATGTCCCTATATGTTTTGGATTTTATTTTTGTCCTAATTATAATTATAAAGTGATTAATCACAACACCAATTGCATAAAATTTTATATACTTTGATTTATGGTGTTTAATATTCTCATGCGATAGAAAACAACTTGTCTTAGATTGGTGAGACAAATGATGTGGGACCCCTTTTTTATAAAAAAATAAAAAATAAAAGAAAAGAATTTAAAAGGCCCACCATTTTGTTAGTATAGGAGAGAGATTTATATTATGTAACTTGAGAAAATATTTTCCCTTGATTTATTATTTACATGCCAACAAAAGTAGGTTGTAGTCAAACGCTGATTTTATGGGTTGGAGCTGGAATCTAGTCTCCGAAGTATGGGAACACCGATAAAAATGCCACTCTTCACCAAATTTTTTATCTAAATACCACGCGACAAGTTCGTTACCCGCAAACTCGGTTTTGATTTATTATTTACATGCCTACTTAAAAAAAAAAGTAGGTTGTAGTCAAATGTGATTTTATGGGTTGGAACGGGTGGAATTTGCCCCGTGGTATATTGAAAAATAATACTATTCTCATGATATTTAGGTAAAAAAATTGGTAAAGTGTGACATTTTGGTCGATGTTCCGAAGAAGGGTGGGTATCATGTGATTCTGTGAGAATGGTGGATGGTTTGGAGTTGGGAGTGTAGAAGTAAGTATCCATTGCTATTTTCCACTTGTCATTTACCATTTTTCACTTGCCATTTGTGCTAGTAGTGAAGTGACTCATTGCAAGACCAAATGTATAAGATCCCACGTTCAGCCATTCCCAACATCCCAAACCTACATTTGCCTTCCACTGCTTTCATTGTTCTTTCCCCACTCTTAAGTCTCATCTTTCCAATTATGCCAAACTCATTGGAAAACAAACATGTCGCAGTCATTGCTTTCCCCTTTGGCAGTCACCTTATGCCTCTCTTAAACCTTGTCCTCAAACTAGCTCATGCTGCTCCTAACTCTTCATTCTCTTTCATTGGCACTGACAAATCCAATGCAATCCTTTTCCCAAAACCTTACATCCCAAATAACATCAAAGCCTATAGTATAAATGATGGAATACCAGAGGGCCACGTAATGGGTAACCATCCAGTAGAAAAATTGAACCTTTTTCTTAAGACTGGTCCTGAGAACTTGCACAAGGGTATTGAATTGGCAGTTGCAGAGACAAAGCAGAGAGTCACTTGCATTATTGCCGATGCTTTTGTAACCTCTTCTCTTGATGTGGCTCAGACCCTTAACGTTCCTTGGATTCCAGTTTGGTTTCCAATGTCGTGCACGCTTTCTCTCCATTATTACACTGACTTAATACGCAAGCAGTGTGCAAAGAGTGATGCAAATAGAACCTTTGATTTCCTTCCTGGTTTGTCTAAGATGCGTTTTGAAGATTTGCCAGAGGATATAGTCAACTTTGGTGAAGAGGAGACACTATTTTCAAGGACACTAGCTTCACTTGGTAAAGTGTTACCTCAAGCTAAGGCAGTAGTTATGAATTTCTTTATGGAATTAGACCCACCCTTGTTCGTTAAGGACATGAAATCCAAGTTAAAGTCTATGCTTTATGTTGTTCCACTTCCTTCCCCACTATTGCCACCATCCGACACAGATACAAATGGATGCTTGTCATGGTTGGACAAGAAAAACGCTGGATCAGTGGTGTATGTTTGCTTTGGGACAGTGGTGACACCACCTCCACATGAGATTAATGCAGTGGCAGAGGCATTGGAAGAAAGTGGCTTTCCATTTGTTTGGTCTCTCAAGGAAAATCAAATGGGTGTTTTGCCAAATGGGTTCCTTGAGAGGACCAGCATGCGTGGGAAAATAGTGTCTTGGGCTCCTCAAACTCAAGTTTTAGCTCATGAATCCGTAGGAGTTTTTGTGACTCATTGTGGGTGTAATTCTGTGACTGAGAGTATTTGCAATGGGGTGCCTATGATTTGCAGGCCATTCTTTGGTGATCAAGGGACAACTGCGAGAATGATAGAGGATGTTTGGGAGATTGGGGTCATAATAGAAGGTAGGGTCTTCGGCAAAAGTGGATTGCTTAAAAGCTTGAATCTGATTCTTGTGCAGGATGAGGGGAAGAAGATTAGAGACAATGCGCTTAAGGTGAAGGGCACTGTGCAAGATGCAGCACGGCCACAAGGGCAAGCAGCACAGGATTTCAAGACTTTGGTCGAAGCAATTTCAGAATCTTAAGGATGGGGAAAGTTAGCAATAGCTAGCCTCAGTAATTTGAGTTTCTTCACATTTTCACCCAAAATAAAAAATAAAAAAATGAGTTGCTTTAATATACGGGTTTAACTTTTATGCTGCATTGATATTTTGTCTACCACACTCATATGAAGATAAGTAAGTCATGTTATACAAAAGAGAGAAAGATTTGACAAAGCAGCAAAAACAGAAATAATTTTCGTTGTCTTTATTAAATTAATCGAAGTTTAAATAGGTTAGCCACTCTATGAGGCGATTAGTGTCCACATATTTAAGACTTTGCTTGGTCTAATCTGTTTATTTAATAAAACAAGTCAGATTTTTAATAAACAAATGTATTTAAAAATCAAGCAACATAATCATTTTTTTTTAAGCTGCAAAATAATCATTTTATTTAAAATTATGTGGTTTATGTAAAATAATTGAATTTACAGACAGACTCTTTCTATATATATATAATTTAGAAACTTGTCTAGTATTTACTTGATTTTTGGCATCTAATATGCTTTGATTTTATTTTCTTTTCCTTGAAAGCTTAATAAGTTAATTAAGTTTGAAATTCCAAAAACTTATTATTTTAAAAAAATTAATACCAACGAATACGTATGATTTATCCAAAAATAAAATAAAATAAACCATACTAATCTCAAAGATACTCTGATTAAATATGGCTTGGCCAACCATAATTCAGTATTGGTGAAAATTTACCAAGCACTCGCTTTTTTTTTTTTTTTTTGTTATAATTTTTTAAAATTGTAATGGACAAAAACACCCTTATTCCTCGACTCAGCCCTCGCTACCACCGGTGCATCGGAGGTCGAGTGGGAAGAGTGAGAAGGAAAGGTTTGGAGAAAGTGGAGGCATCGAAGCAGAGGCAAATGGTGGAGTTGGAGAAACAGAGGATTCAGTTTGCTAAGGATTTGGAGTACCACACGATGCACCTCTTCGCGGAAAATTGGAAACGCAGGTTCAGCTTCAGAAAATCAAACGCACAAAACGATCTTCCCCAACTGGTGAGGTTTTTCTCCAAGTTTATTCTTATTATCAGTGCATCGTATAATTTAACTGCTTCATGTTGTTTCTTGTGTTTTTCATCCTGTTCTTTTATGGGCTTAATCCCTTAATTATAGTGTTAGTAGTTAATTAGATATAAGGGTCGTATAAGTAATGATATATATCTTATTTACACACAGCTAAAGATTCTAAACTAATTACCAACAAGGCCATGTACAGTTGGTTGATAGGTAGGTTCTTTAAGCTTCGATCCCTAGTCATACGTATGGAAAAGGTTTGTTAGGAGAATATGATCTCCGTCTCAAAAGAATTAGTCTTAAGATACTTGGAAACCAAAAATAAATAAATTCTAAACTAATTACAATTACATATGTGGCTCTTCGGCATGGAAAGGCAGAATACAAAATGATTTAAATTACATATAAGGGTCGAATAAGTAATATTTTATTATTATTGTTATTATTATTTATTTGATTCCCCCGTGAGCCATGTAGGCCACCTACGAAACACTAACACTTCAATAATCCTGATGTGTCGTGTCCGACAGACACTCTAACACTCGTTATAGAAATTCAAAGGTTGCATTGCGTTGATCTTTTACTTACAACTATTAGATTACGATTACCATTTTATTGAGTTTAATATAAATATTTGGGATATCTTATGTTTCTTTACAAAATTGATGAATATTATAAGTTTAGTTTTATTTTTTTATTAAATTATCGAATATTAAATATAATATACACTACATGAATCAAAAATATTATTTAATATCAAAATGTGTCCTAACGTGTCAAAATCTAATATTTTTAGAAATTAATGTATCGGAATGTCGTGTCGTATCGTGTCCCATGTCGATATCGCCGGTAATAAACTTTGGTATCAAAGGTTAATTCATTCACTGAACGAGTACAAAGGATAAGGCCGAAAAAAATGGGTTAGAACTCAGTCCTCCCTACAATAACTGTACCCAAGATATGGTCCAAGTTTGAATGGTAACACAAACAGCAAATACTTCCGTAACAAACTAGCATTAGTAGATTCTCCAATTGCCACGAGGGGGAATGAAGGATATCACAGCAACATCTAATGTACAATATTCTTCTCTTCAGCCATTCCCAACCTCCATTTGGCTTCCACTGCTTTCATTGTTCTTTCTCCACTATCAGTGTCAGCTTGCCAACTATGTCAAACTCATTGGAAAACAAACATGTCGTGGTCATTGCTTTCCCATTTGGCAGTCACCCTACGCCTCTCTTAAACCTTGTCCTCAAACTCGCTCATGCTGCTCCTAAATGTTCATTCTCTTTCATTTGCACTGAGAAATCCAATGCAACCCTCTTCCCAAAAACTTACATCCCAAATAACATCAAGGCCTATAGCATAAATGATGGAATCCCAGAGGGCCACGTATTGGGTGGCGGCCATCCAGTAGAACAAGTGTGTCTTTTTCTTAAGACTGGTCCTGAGAACTTGCACAAGGGTATAGAATTGGCACTTGCAGAGACAAAGCGGAGAGTCACTTGCATTATTTCCGATGCTTTTGTAACCTCTTCTCTCATTGTGGCTCAGACCCTAAATGTTCCTTGGGTTCCAGTTTGGTTTCCCATGTCATGCTCACTTTCTCTCTATTTTTACATTGACTTGATACGCGAGCAGTGTGCAAATAGTGCTGGAAATAGAAACTTTGATTTCCTTCCTGGTTTGTCTAAGATGCGTGCTGAAGATATGCCACTGGATATACTCTACGTTGGTGAGGAGGAGACAGTATTTTCAAGGACACTAGTTTCACTGGGTAGAGTGCTACCTCAAGCTAAGGCAGTAGTTATCAATTTCTTTTTGGAATTAGAACCACCCGAGTTTGTTCAGGACATGAGGTCCAAGTTACAATCTATGCTTTATGTTGTTCCACTTCCTTCCCCGCTATTGCCATCATCCGACACAGATACAAATGGATGCTTGTCATGGTTGGACAAGCAGAAGGTTAGATCAGTGGCATATGTTTGTTTTGGGACAGTGGTGACGCCACCTCCACATGAGATTAATGCAGTGGCAGAGGCATTGGAAGATAGTGGCTTTTCATTTCTGTGGTCTCTTAAGGAACAACAAATGGGTCTTTTGCCAAATGGATTTCTTGAGAGGACTAACATGCGTGGGAAAATAGTGTCTTGGGTTCCTCAATCTCAAGTTTTAGCTCATGAATCGGTAGGAGTTTTTGTGACTCATTGTGGGTGTAATTCTGTGATTGAGAGTATTTGCAATGGGGTGCCTATGATTTGCAGGCCATTCTTTGGAGATCAAGGGACAGCTGCGAGAATGATCCAGGATGTTTGGGAGTTTGGGGTGATAATAGAAGGTAGGAAGTGCAACAAAAGTGGATTGCTTAAAAGCTTGAATCTGATCATGGTGCAGGAAGAGGGGAAGAAGATTAGAGACAATGCCCTTAAGGTGAAGAAGACATTGCAAGATGCAGCAAGGCCAGAAGGGCAAGCAGCACAGGATTTCAAGACTTTGGTGGATGTAATTTCTGAATCTTAAGGATGGGGGAAGTTAGCAATAGCTAGCCTCAGTAATTTGAGTTTGTTACATTCACCCAATAAATTATAAAATTGAGTAGCTTTCATATGTTGTTATTACTAAATTATTAGTTTTTTAAATAGGCTAGCCGGTCTATGATGCGGTTAGTGTCTGACATGCCTTAGATTTGGCTTGGTGTAACTTGTCATCACTCATCGCTTAAATTTGAAAGTGAATTTATTTAAAAACCAGGTACCTAACCTCCTTTATTTACAATTGTATCATATACAATTGTATCATATAATTTAAATAAAAAAATAAATTATTATATGATTCATGTAAAATAATTATAAGGTTTTATTAATGTTATGTTACATAATTTTTCCAACTCTCACATCAAAAGGGAGAGAGAAAGTGGAATGATGAAAGAGAAAGAAAAACAAGTGGACCCCACCTCTTTAATATGTGCGTAGGAGAGTGAAGTTATATTATGTTACATGATAAACATAAAACCCATAATTATATCAACAGTTTTACTCTTATTTCACGAAATCTAGAAATTTGCATACATCAAGGTGATTTGGTTTGAGTATTGGATAATCTATTTTCTGCGTTTTTAGCTTAATAGATTATGTAGGTTTAGCGGTAGGAGGTATATATTTATGTTTGGTCAAATCTATAATTTAACTTGCAGGACTAATAAGCTATATCAATCTCAAAGATATTGTTCGACTTAGGCAAATGGTGGAGTTGGACAAACAGGGGATGCCGGTTGCTAAGGATTTGGAGTACCATAGGATGCAGATCTTCATGGAAACGCAGGTTCAGCTGCAAAAAATCAAACGCACCAAGCGATCTTCCGAAACTGGTGAGGTTTTTTGCAAGTCTGTTTACTATTATCAGCGCATAGTATAATTTTAGGTTTATCTATCATTTAATATTTAATATGACCATAAAAAAATTTCCTACACACAACATTTTGTGGGGCCCGCAAAAAAAAAAACCCGGCACGCAAAACGAATCTCTATAACATAACACAATCACTTTTCCTACGACATAACTCTTATAAAACCGATAATTTTAACTATTGTATGTTGTTTCCTGTGTTTTTCATCCTTTGCTGTTGTTGGGTTATTGTTAAATTTTCATTTTGGGTAAAATTATTCTTGGGTGGAAGAATATAAAATTGTAAGTGTCTCGTGATACTTTCTTTCGTTTACATTTATCTCAATCAAACATGCTTTGAGCTTCAGCGAAGGACTCACTTATTATTTATAATTAAGACGATAAAATTTCTTCCATCAGCATTACTATCTGTTAATCTGTGTAAATTTAGATACAAGAGTTCTAGAGATGACAAAATGGAAAACTTGATAGGCAAGTCCATTTAACCCGCCATAAATGGAGGTTGAGTTGAAATTCCCAAGCTTGAACTCGCCCTGGGGGTGGGGGGTTTGACCCATGAGGTCAAGTTTTTTTAAGTATCTAGTAATATTTTATTTGTTATGTTAAGCTTTTATGATATCTAAAATTTTATATTAATATTATTCTATAAAGATAAAAAATAAAATATTTTATTTAAGATAAATATTATATATATAATATTTATACCAGTTTTATTTTCCATCTCATCCGTTGAGGGATGAAAGTCAATGGTTATCATTTATAGTATAATTAATAATTAATTAATTAGATAATATGACATCTTAAATTATAATTATTACATAAGCGGAAATCAATAATTAAAATAGAGAGTAAGAAATAATTATTTTCTATTCTATTTCTGTGCCTTGGAATAATTTCTAAGTAAAAAAATGTGTTTAATAACATATTTTATTTTTATTCCGAGAATGAAAATTACGTTTGATAACACAACAAATAATAGAATAAAAAATCATTCCTATTAAGCATATTTTTTTTTGGATTATAACTTTTTTTTTCATATGGTGTGGTGGTGATGGTGGTGGTTGTAGTAGTGGCGTTGTAGTATTGGCGTTGTGGTGGTGGTGGCGGTAGCGGTGGTGTCATGGTGGTGGTGGTGGAGGTGATGACATGGTGGTGGTAATGGTGGTGGTGACGGTGGTAATAGTGGTGATGGCATGGTAGCAGCGGTGGCAACAGTGGTAGTTGTGAAGAGTAATTGAAGAGATAAGTGTTTCTCATTCTGTGCTCAGAATCAAAAAAGCAAAAAAATTTTGATTCTTTTTTCCTGTTCCTCAGCACAAAAAATAAACTGATTCATCCTGGGAACAAAAAAATAAATGATTTTACCAAATGAGTTTTATATCTATTTCTGTTCCCGAGAACAGAAATTAAAAAAAAAAAAAAATTCTGGGAAGGTTATCATGCACACGTGCGCTTCGGTTTGAGATTGAAAAAAATAACCGAAATTATGAAATTCGATTAAGTAATATGAAATTCATAAAATAATGTTTTATATTTTTTTTAAACGGTTGGACATATCAACCCGCCGTAAAACGAAAAATTATTGATATTTTAACCTATTATTTAGATGGGAAAGATTATATTTATAATTTTTTATTTATAATTATATTATGTCTGATCGGTAATATATAACATTATGTCTGATCGGTAATACATTCTTGAATAGAGTATTACTAGTCAGACATAGTATAGTTTGTAAATTTGTAAAAAAAAAAAAGTTAGTTAATATGACCTTATTTTATTTAGATAATAGACCAACCTCCGACTCCCTATTTTGGCGGGCTAGCATCAATATTATAAAAATCGGATCGACCCGGTCGGGTCGACCCTGAAACCGGTGAACCGATCATGTATTCGGTCCGGTTTTCATATTGAACCGGCCATGTTACAGAACCGATGTGACCCGGCTGGTTTTCATAAAAACGGTGACCCGATCGATTCAATGAGTGACCCGGCCCGGTTTGTAAAAAGAATATAAAAATTAATTTATTCTCATCAATTTATGTCTTCCTTTTTTTAACTCTGAAACACAAATTATTTGTTTTCTTTTGAAATATTTGAGTGATTTGTAACTTATTAACTTACATAAATTATGTACTTACAACATTAATATTATCTTGGTTATGCAATGTGCAACGAATTTTGATTTGATTTATAGTTAGCGATGTCGTTTTAACATCAGTATAACAAATATTACATGATTGATTACTCTTTTGTTGGGTAATGATGTGTAATTTATTATTTTCATATTAAAATATTTGAAATTGGTATAATTTTTTACAAATATTTAAGTATATTTATAGTTTTTTTAATATAAATTATAAATCTACATATATTTACACGAGTCATGTGATTGAATTAGTAATTCATTGGTTAAAACAGTGATCTAATGATCTAATACCTCAATTAGTTCGATAATCGGATCTGGTTTAACAACTTCGATTAATATAGAGTCGGATCGGATCAACCCTACGAATGCATATGTGTCATCATCTTTTTGGTGTTTATTTTTAGAAATAGGGAGAGAAAAAAGGAAAAGAATTTTTTTTTTTGATGAAACTGGAAAAAAAATTTGTGCCTGTGAGAAGAAACACTCGATCATTCAATGGTAATGACCATATTAAATTTTCTCCCACTTTGCAATCACCATTCGTAAATAATATTATAGGGTTTTATAAGAGTTATGGTGTAGGAAGAGTGATTGTGTTATGTTATACAGATTCGTTTTGCGTGTCGGAGTTTTTTTTTGTTTGCTGCGGACCCCATAAAATGTGTGTAGGAAATTTTGTGTGATTATGTTAAATGATAGATGATAAACCCAATATTATATGATATATCTGTCTTACACACATCTAAACTAAGGAACAAATGCGTGTCGAGATAAAATTGTATTATTTTAAGTAACAGAATAAAATAAATAATGGGAGAGAAAGAAAATAAAAAAATAAAGATATGAATCACATTTTTTTGTAAGAATAATATAACATATTATATTATTTAAAAAGAAAAATACTTTTCAACTAAATTAATTACAATATATGAAGCACTAACACTTCAAAATTTCTACATGTCATGTCTGATACTTATCGACACTCAGATATTTTTCGACACTCCAAATCTTGTTATAAAGACTCAAGAAAGGTTTAAAGGTCATGTTGCGTTGCATTTTAAGTTATAACTATTAAATTCGTTGGATTATGTTACTATTTTATTGAGTTTAATATAAATATTTGGAATATATTATTTTTTTTTTATAAAATTGATGGGTAATATAAATTTATTTTTATTTTTTAATTATTGAATATTAAATATAAGAGGGAGGATATTCTTATTATCAAAAATTTTCACTACTAACTTACTACCTATCTAATCACCATTGGATCAAAGATAGAGAATGTTAAAAAAATTTTGAAGAGAGAGAAAATGTTGATCCAATAGTGATTAGATGTGTAGTAAGTTAGTAGTGGAAAATTTTGGTAATAAGAATATTCTCCTCTGAATACAATATACACAACATAAATTAAAAATATTAAAATATGTCTTAACATATCAAAATTTAATATTTTTTAAAATTAATGTGTGAAAAATTAATATATGTCCTTGTCATATTCCGTATGAATGTCGATGGACTCGGTACAACATTATAAGTTTACATCCGTGGCTCATCTGATTGAATTTGATATGTGGTACACAGAAGGCCAGGTTTATGCTTTGTAAGCCTCGTATCTTCCTGAAAAGTAAAATAAAAAATAAAATAAAGAAGCAATATTCCTTGTGCCACAAACAATCGTACCGTCCGAATAGGTGAGATGCTACTCAAGATTCAGAGCATCATCCAGCTCTACCTACTCTTGTACCTTCATGGAGCGTTTGAAAAAAATCTGATTCCCGAAGCTAACATTGCTAATTCTATTTATTTATATTTAGTATAAGAATTATTAATTTTTTTTTCTTCAGAAAAATCAGATTCTCACGAAAATATGTTTTGAAGCTTTATGAATGAAAATGCTATAGAAGGTGATATTTTTGAATTTTCATAATATAGGAAAATTTTATATTTCTTTTTAATAATATTTTTGATAATATTTTAGCTTATTAAATAAATTTTTAATAATATTATACAAAAAATTATTTTTCCCATATATTCGTATTAATTATAATTTTCAGACATAAAAAGGACTACCCTATCTTCCTAATCCTTGAAGATTAATAATGAGACACATTAAAACTGCAGCTAGAAATGTACTCTCACAATTAATTATTGACATGTGAAAAAGAAAAAAGAAAAAGTACCAAATTATAAGGTCCTTAGTTCGGGCATTCCCAACACCAACAACCCAACCTACTACATTTCCTTGCCGTCCACTGCTTTCGTTGTTCTTTCACCACTCTCATTCTCGGCTTGCCAACTATGTCAAACTCATCGGAAAACAAACATGTTGCAATCATTGCTTTCCCCTTTGGCAGTCACCTTATGCCTCTCTTAAACCTTGTCCTCAAACTAGCTCATGCTGCTCCTAACTCTTCATTCTCTTTCATTGGCACTGACAAATCCAATGCAATCCTTTTCCCAAAACCTTACATCCCAAACAACATCAAGGCCTATAGCATAAGTGATGGAATCCCAGATGGCCACGTGCTGAGTAATCATCCGACAGAAAAATTGAACCTTTTCCTTAAGACTGGTCCTGAGAACTTGCAAAAGGGTATAGAATTGGCAGTTGCAGAGACAAAGCAGAGAGTCACTTGTATTATTTCTGATGCTTTTGTAACCTCTTCTCTCGTTGTTGCTCAGACCCTTAATGTTCCTTGGATTCCAGTTTGGCTTCCCATTTCATGCTCACTTTCTCTCTATTTTTACATTGACTTGATACGAGAGCAGTTTGCAAATAGTGCTGGAAATAGAACCTTTGATTTCCTTCCTGGTTTGTCTAAGATGCGTGCTGAAGATATGCCACTGGATATACTCTACGTTGGTGAGGAGGAGACACTATTTTCAAGGACACTAGTTTCACTTGGTAAAGTGTTACCTCAAGCTAAGGCAGTAGTTATGAATTTCTTTATGGAATTAGACCCACCCTTGTTCGTTAAGGACATGAAATCCAAGTTAAAGTCTATGCTTTATGTTGTTCCACTTCCTTCCCCACTATTGCCACCATCCGACACAGATATAAATGGATGCTTGTCATGGTTGGAGAAACAGAATGCTAGATCCGTGGCATATGTTTGCTTTGGAACAGTGGTGGCACCACCTCCACATGAGCTTGTGGCAGTGGCAGAGGCATTGGAAGAAAGTGGCTTTCCATTTCTGTGGTCTCTTAAGGAAAATCAAATGGGTGTTTTGCCAAATGGGTTCCTTGAGAGGACCAGCATGCGTGGGAAAATAGTGTCTTGGGCTCCTCAGACTCAAGTTTTAGCACATGAATCGGTAGGAGTTTTTGTGACTCATTGTGGGTGTAATTCTGTGACTGAGAGTATTTGCAATGGGGTGCCTATGATTTGCAGGCCATTCTTTGGTGATCAAGGGACAACTGCGAGAATGATAGAGGATGTTTGGGAGATTGGGGTCATAATAGAAGGTAGGGTCTTCAGCAAAAGTGGATTGCTTAAAAGCTTGAATCTGATTCTTGTGCAGGATGACGGGAAGAAGATTAGAGACAATGCGTTTAAGGTGAAGAGCACTGTGCAAGATGCAGCAGGACCAGAAGGGCAAGCAGCACAGGATTTCAAGACTTTGTTGGAAGTAATTTCTGAATCTTAAGGATGTGGTTAGTACTAGCTAGCCTCGTAAAATTTGAGTTGCGTTACATTTTCCAAGTAAATGAAAATTTGACTTAGCATTGCGGATATTGTCATTAATAAATTGTTAATCTCATGTTTAAGGTACCCATAATTTAGCCTGAAAGATGGCAATTCCTGTTATCAATTGCAAAAATACCACATTCCATTTTGTATTCTCTCTTTTTTGTTTTATTTTTCGTTTTATTGTGTACGGCTGTTTTCCAAACTTTACCGGACACTCGTTTTTGAAATTTTGTCTATAATAGCCACTAGGTAACAGCCGGATATTTCCATGTAGTATAACTTGCCGTATTCATTATCGAAAAAAGAAAGAGAGAAAAACTTGTAGTAATTTTCTTCTTCTTTTTTATGTTTGTTTATTTTTTAAATTGGCTAAATTTGCATTTTCTATAAAGTTATTCAAGGTGTAAGTATACCGGAGAATTATTGGATGTGCATAACAATGTTTATAGATTTTTTTTTTGTTTGAGGAATGTAAATAGTCAAAAAGATCATTTGATAAGAGCGATTTTTTTTGTGTTGTTTCAGATAATAAATTAGTTGTATGTGAAATCGTGGTTCCTCATAAATTCTAAAAGATCTATATTAATCCCTCAAAAGGATAAAAATGGTACACTTTGAATTCCTTAGAGATCACGAATAATTTTTTTATTTGCTAGGGATTAAAACAGTTATCGTAAAATTTGCTGAGGACCAAAAACAATATTTACTCTAAATTTATTATGACAGGTTGGGCAATTCTTGTATAAGGCGTAATCGAAGAAAAATACTTTTGATTCTAATGCAAGTGTTTTGTAATACTTTCTATTGTTTACATGTATATATATGAAGGGATTTGATTTTCTCATGTTGCATGAGAATTCAATTCTCATGTTATGACTCAACTAGAGGTGAACCCCATATTTATTAAAAAAAGAAAAAGAAAAGAAAAATTTTGCACGCAAATCGAAAGATCACTAACATAAGAGTTGAATAAAATGTTTTCCTATATCTCAACCAACCAAGCATGGTATAAGCTTTAGATAATACTTTCTATTTTTGATTAATAGGGACTTAAATTTTCCTCCATCAATATTACTAATTGTTTAAAATTAGATATATGGGTCGTATAAGTAAATATTAGATTATATATCTTGCACTCATCTAAACTAATTACCATAGTATGTTGCACTGACACTCATTATGAACACAATATATGATATGATATTTTGATATGTTAATTCTAAAAATATATTAGATTTTGACATGTTAAAACATGTTTTGATATTACATAATATTTTTAATTTATGTATTGTATATTATATTTAATATTTAATAATTTAACAAAAAAAATGAAACTAAACTTATAATATCCATCAATTTTGTAAATAAACATAAGATTATTATATATTTATATTAAGCTCAATAGAATGATAATCGTAATCTAACGAATTTAATAATTTGACCTAAATACACAGCACAACATAACCTTCGAATATTTTTTAAATTTTTGCAATACGTGTTAAAATGTTATAAAATATCAAAATGTCGAACACAATATGTGAGATATTTTGAAATATCAGTGCAACTGCAAGAACATAGCAATGTACGAACCATAGCAATATACGATAGCATCTGTGTCTCCTATAATTGAATTTGATTTATATGGTGCCGAAAGGGCCATGTTACCTCGTAAGCCTCAAACTTAAAAAAAATATAAAAATAATTAAAAATAATAATAAAAAAATTAATATTCAATGTCGAACTAATATTCGTATGACAAGTAGGTGCAGCAGTTAACAGTGGAGAAATAAACTTCCTCATGTAATGTGGCCCCTCTAATTGAATTATATCGTACATAGAGAGAGGGACATGTTACCTTGCAAGCCACGTATATTCTTGAGAAAACAATAAAAAATATTCAATGTCCAACAAACGATCATAACTATATAGTCCTATTCCCAGGACAAGTAGGTGAAGCATTTTTTTTTTCTACACTAGCAAAGGGAAGCATTTAACTGAAAAAAGAAACTTCATCATCTAATGGCACCTAAACACCCCAATTTAAAATCGATTTGTTAACATTCTAAATGATATATAAAGCGCTCCTTACTTAAATAAAATAGCAGAAAACTTAAATGAAGCATCACTATTACGCCACGTAACAAGATAACTTATTTTACCAAATTTTATAAATTATACAGTCTCATGCCTATACAAAAATCTCACTTAAATCTAAGTGACCATAACTAATGGTCAATGACTACCCGAATGTGATAACTAGCACCACTCTAGATAGAGTTTCACGGACAGCATAACAGTTGTAATCTGGACAAGTAAGGGTAAAATCCCACAATTAAACTTGATACCTGATATCTAAAAAATCATATTTAATATACCCGAACTAATGCATGGCCCGTACCATTCAAATTACATATAACTGTGTTACCAAAAAAAAAAAACATATAATTGTACAATACCTAAATGCATATTTCATGTCTCTAAAATATACAAATAGACATATGCAAACACATGCCTCTCAAAATAGATAATGACCGTAAATATGCATAATCATAACATCTCATGCTTACAAAATAAGATATATAGTTATTCTCAAAATACTAAACTAAATAAATGCTCCAGATGGATCCTCTAACAACCCTGCACATGCCTATTACCCTGAGAGGATTTCCTTGCTACTAGAGTACCTGAAATATATCCTTATAACGCGGGGTGAGAATGAGTCTCAATAAACTATGGATTTAGGGAACAGTCTTCACCCATGAGTTCACTTCCTGCATGAAAGTCAGATACAAAAATGTAGATAACAACATGTAATCCTGCAACTCATCACACAACTTGTAATCTTGTAACCATTACACTAACTTGTAATCTTGTAAACTTGTGACTTGGCATGCAACTTCTAAACTTGTAACTTGGATACTTTCGAGGCTTGATCCCTCTTATAAAGTACCAACTTGTAATTGTTCTTTGGCAATGAACCTTGAAACAAACCAATCATGTAACTTGAAACAAACCAATCATATAACTTGAAACAGACAACTCACATCAAAACATCTTGTATACTTGTCTACTTGAATAGAACACATCACATCACAACATGTACTTATACTTGAAATAAACACATCAAATCACAACATGTACTTGTTCTATATGAATGCAACTATATTAAGTTCTCACATTCATCATAGATTATATATATCAAAACCATTATCCAATGGATCATGGTGGAACAACAAAGGCGGAGAAAACTCATAAATCAAAAACTTACATGACCAAAAGCATTCCTTGAAAAGAAATTTGAAATACTACTAGCCTATACTTGCAACTTGATCTTTTTGTTGAACTATAGGTTCCCAAGCTTATATATTTGAAGTTTTGATGATTACAAAACACCAACAAGCTCAACATAGATGTACAAGTTAGAAGGCAGTGCAAGAAGTTCCCATTGGCACTAGAAGACCAAGGCAATATGCAAAAGTGAAGAAGTAATCAAAATGTGCAAAGTCAACACCAAAGTCAAAGTTTCAAGATAAGAAATAACCTAGAAGACTCAAAAGATGAAGACACTTCAAGATAATTGAAAACTTGTATTTTGATTATGTGTTATGTACTTTTAGAGTCTTAGGTTGTATGAAGTTGAGTTTATTGAGTCTTTATCTCTCTCGATTGCATTCATAAGCATAAACTCATGCATACAAGTATATCACACATGTGGAACACTGTTATGTTGATGCTAGAAACATGCATTCATGTGTGAGAAGTGAGAGAGAATCAATTAGAAATAATTTGGATCAAATTCGGATTGTTTTTGGGTTGCTGTCATCAAATATCCGGATATGAATTGTGTATTCTGATATGAAATATCCGAATATCAAAACCCAGAATATCCGGATACGGAGACATACATATCCAGATATTTGTCGAAAATCACGTAATTATTTTTTAAATCAAAATCAAATCTTTTTATATCTTTTCTCAACCGACTTGGGTTGCTACAAAATCAAATCATGCTTTAGGGTTCAGAAACGTAAGAGAGTGTATTGTTACATGCATTAGAGACATAATTACCCAAGATCAAGGATTATGCTTAAATTTGATTTCTAGAGAAAGGATGCTCATTAATCTTATGTTTTTCTTCTTTTGATTCTCTATGTAAGTCTAGATGTAGAAAGGTACTCCTAAGGTTCTAGTACAGATTGATTGATTGGTTTGTATTCAATTGGAGTGATCATAGGGTTTAGGTTAAAAGGATTTCGTAAGATTGGGTTCGCTTAAGCAAGGACTCGAGTTCGAGACCTTGTGTGTGCAGAAAATCCTCACTAGGAGACTCACCTGCCAATACTAGGTTACCGACGCGGGTCGGACTGGACATAGTTGGGGCGAAGCCCCGGAAACCAGTGGAGCAATAAAAGAAAAGGATTTTAATATAATTTATAAGATTTGAAAGGACAATATGGTTTTTTAAGATTTTAAAAAGCCATATGAATTTTTTTATTTTTTTTGGTAAGCAAAGCCATATGAATTTTTAACAAGCATTCAAATTACAAAAGTCAATAAAAAAAGTTAACAAAGAAATGCAGTGATATTAATAAAAAAAAAAGTTAAACGTAATATAATTTTCTGAATTAGTAAAATACATGACAAAGTTTTGTTTGGAATTTTTTGCAATTGATCTTGTAAACCTTGGGGTTTTTGTTCTACGTGATGAGAGTTTTATAACCGTATATCATATGCATATTTTCATTGAGTATTCCAAGAAAATTTCGAATATGAATTTCTGGGTTGTTAGATGAAAGTTTAGAAAATTTCTAAAATTATTTTCAATCGATACATTGAAATCTTAAATTGCTTTGGGGGTTTTGAAAAACAAATTTGTAGTTATCTATTGACACAAAAATTGTTTGAAATCGTTTTCTATATAGCGAAGGAATTTCGTTCATGAATGTATTATTATGAAATATAGGGTTTATATTATGAAAGTTTCAATCTTTCTTTAAATCGATCTTGTTTCATTGATGTAAAATGAATATTGGTGGGAGGATTTTTTGTTCCCTTGTTGTTTTTCCACCATATTATATTGTTTTTAATACAAAAATCTGTGATTTTCTTACGAAGAAAAATTATGACCAATAGCTTGAAAAATCATTTTTAAACTTTCAAAAATTCTAAAAAATTGCTTCAAAATCTGCTATTTTTCAAATGAATTAGATTAAAATCTTGTGAGGTTGTTGTTTCTGGGTTGTTTTGTGATGTAAACTGCTCAAAATTCTGTTATTTTTGAGCTTTGACGAAGCTCCCATGGCGAAACTCGATTTCGAGTGGGTCAACCCACCAAAGGAAGAAAAAGACACTGCAATAGGGAAATCTCAAAGATCCCAAGGTTAGAGTGAGATTGTGAAAGAGACATCCTATTTATATTTTTCACTAAAATTATCACGAAATCCACACCAATAGAAAATCCATTAAAATAGTAAGATTTTTGAATACCACAGAATTATTTTTCTTTTGTTTAAATTCCTAATATTCTTTTAAAAAATATATATTTTTCTTAAATCCTATAATCAACAAAATAATCCAATAAAATCGTTTTAAGTCCCAATCCATTGACCTGCTTTAGAAGACTTAAAACTTTTCTTGTTTTCCTATTTCATGCTCTTTCCACAAAACCTGATCATTTGTTTTCTTTCTCTTTCTCTGTCGTCGATTCAGGCAACAGCAATAAGGAGGTTGAATCAAATCCAAGATGGCTTCTTTGTGGTTTCTCAAGTTGGTTCTAAAATGCGTTGGTCATTTCGCATGGTATGCATGATATCCTTCATTGGCTTGGTTTTGCTGGATTGATATTTCTGACATAGATCACATGTAAAAGATTTATTAGTGCACATATACATTCATATTAACTTGTTTAATGCTGTAGGTGCTTTCTTACTATATAGTGATTCTTCTTCTCTTCACCCTTTTGGTCTCCATCTCCATGCAAGCTAATTAACTGTCTTTTGTTTTTTCCCCCCTTTCTAGGCCTGTTCTTGCTCTGGGGTATCCTCTGTAAGTTTCTCCCTTTCTGTTTCATTGTGAACAATCCTCAAGACTATTGGTTTTCACTTGCAATGTTTTATGCATGTATCTTCTTACCCATTTTTGTTTGCTTTACTGGGTGTTTAGTGTGCTAAAAAAGTTGCAACCTTTTAAATTATTGTTTCACTTATTTGTTTTTGTATGCTGCTTTTGTTGTTTGTTATTATGGTTTTACTTTTATGTGTTTTTGGCAGATGTGCTTCCGCACAAGCAATCGAGACTGATTCCTATGCAGAAACTAGGGATTTGATACGTTATTCATATTGGATACTTCTCTCGATACGTTGGAAAAAGAAGTAATATATCTATTCTCGAGTAATATATCTATTCGAGTATCTTTTCGGGAGGCTTCTTCAATGGTAAATCATTTACCCTGTAAAAAGAGCATTGTTATTACAATAATAAGAATTCTATAACTTCATTTTCTTTGACTGGGATTAAGAATCTGATTTATGTCATTTGACTTTCATTTGAAATAAACCGAGTAGCAGAAACAAAATTATGCGTGTAGATATACTCATTTCAACTTCGGTTTCTTAACCATATTTTTACTGCTTTTATCATCTAATGGCACCTTAAAGTTAAAATTTATTGAATGTGATTATTATTAAATAAAATTAGTTGGGTGGTTGAGAAGATGAGAGAACATAGATTGAGGTGGTTTGGGCACGTAATGAGAAGGCCCCTTGATGCTCCCGTACGAACAAAAGTTTATTACCAAGAGCTCAACACAAAAAGAGGTAGAGGTAGACCAAAACTTACTTGGGGAAGGTAGTAAAACAAGATTTAATGGAGTGAGATATAGATCGACGGACGGTATCCCTTAGTACGGAATGGAGAAAAGCTATAAACATGGTGGAGAGTTAGACCCTTGTTATTCCTATGTTCCAGATTGTCCATTTTTAGTCTTTTTCCACTTAATTTCCCACACTTCTTCTTTTCCCTTTCTTTTTCACTTTTTTGTATTTATATATATATATATATATATATATATATATATATATATATACTATTACTATTCTATTTATTTATTTATTTATTTTTTTACTTTTATGTCTCTTTTTTCAACCTTTTTTATCTTTCATTTGGATTCATCTACCACCGACTCCAATTAAATTGGGATAAAGGTGTTGTTGATGTTGAAAATTAGTTTCAGCAAATGATTTCTCTTTTTAATTTTCGTTTTAATCAATCTGTGGATTTGATTAACTTCTTTATCCCATGTTCAACATCAGGTTCCAGTTCTGGCCTTACCTTAAGCTAATGATCATCTTCTGGCTCATCATACCAGACTTTCGACGAGCTTCTCATGCATATAATAACCTTATTCGCTCATGTATGTCCATGAAACCACAAGCAGTCATAAGCAGGTTAAATATCTGGAGGAAGTTTTTTGTCAAGAAAGAAAACTTTTTACTGCACGCAGAGAGATATATAAAAGAGAATGGAACTGAATCGTTAGAGAAACTCATTGCTGACAAGGTAAACAGCTACGTGGTGGCAATATGTTGTATAAATGGGTTGAAGTACAAACCCTCTTCATTCAGTACCTCCCATAACTGAAAACTTGTCACATCATTTTCTGAAGTTAATAAAAATTAACCCACCTATTCTACCTACTTCTTTTTGGTTAATAGCACGAGCCCAAACTTTTCCTACTTTTAGTGAAGGAGTACCTATTCCAGTAGTATTCAAGATATGCTCCTACAAAGGCTAAAAGTCTCCTAATGCTATCCCGAGTGCACAAGTCTCCTCGACTTTGCCGGGTAGCGGTAAAGTTTGGTTGTATACAACTTTATTTTTGCTTTTTTGCAAGAGACTATTTTCCAGACTCAAATCCTTGATCTTCTGGTTATAAAAGAGCAGCTTTATTGCTGATTCAAGATTCACCCTCAAAAGTCCTCTATTGTTATAATTCAAGAAAATTAATTTATGGAAGCAAGTTTGCGTATGTCTCTAAGAAAATGTCTGGCATTGGGAGTTGAAAATTTTAGCTCATTCTCCTTCTCTTCTATTGAAGAACACAATGTATAAACCGGATGCAGAAGAAATTGTTTGCCAAATTCGAACCCATGACCTTACATAGTTGTGAAATTAATATTATTCTTTTTATAGGTTCTTATTTGAGTTAGTTAAATCTATCCAAGTCTCCTTGTGACATTTAGAGTACTTATTGAAAGAGCATCTTGTGCAGACAAATGGGAAAAGGCTCCAAACAGAGAACAAAGACATCAAAGATAACACAACAAATAAAATGGATGTGGAGGAAACAAATGTAATTAGAGCTACTGATATGAAAGAAATGCAACAGGTAAAGCTTTGATGTTTCTAGTGCAGTTGTGACATTAATAAAATTTTTGTCAGAAGTTCTTGTATGATTTAGTTCTATCTATTCAAATCTCCTTGTGACATTTGGAGTGCTTATTGAAAGAGCATCTTGTGTAGACAAATGGGAAAAGGCTCCAAACAGAGCACGAAGACATAAAAGATTTGGAGGTGATTGAGAAAAAGGAAATTCCTACAGGCAAGCAAGTAAGGTTTAGCTTATAAATAAGTACAATTGTGAAAGGCTTAGCTTATAAGTACATAGAATTGTGTGGATGTGGTCATGATTCAGAATCTTGGTATCATATTTGTTGTGATTGTTGTTGTTGGTGGAGACAAATTTCATTATTACTTTCTTATTTTTATTAGAGGTATTTATGTATTTTCCTCTAAAAGAAATATTGTCATGGTCTCTTTATATTTAAATGACAGCTAGCCACCTCTTGCTATGTTTGACACTCATCACATAGTAAAAAACCAGTGTGGCCATTGATTTGAGAGTATTTCTTCTAACTGCCTTAATTAGTTGTGTGCTTTTTTGTTCTTTCTTCTACTTTTCATTCTTTTAATTAATTCTACTGTGATTATAATTGTTTTATTCTTAATAGTGGATCTCTTAGGACACTGCTCTTTCGTTTCTTCTTTTCCTTTTGATGGCAAGAAAAGGTAAAACTATTTGGGAACAAATATTCACAAAAATGAGCGACAAGAAAATGGCTCAAAACTTTAGAAGTTTGCTATCTGTAAAAAATGAAAGAATCATATGTTATTTACTACATGTAATTAAAATGCTTAATGATATTCACATCTCTTCTCCGAAGAAGAGGTCTTGAGTTTCAATTATCCCCTCCCTTAATAGTTATATGTTAATGTGCACTCTTCTAATCCTATTGTGTCAGCTTACAATAAGTACTTCACTTCTATGCTAATCTATGATATTTCAGGATATCCCTGTCATGCCTAATCTTACACCAAGTCAGAATGCTTCATCAACCATGATGGAAACTAAAGGAATAGCAGCAGGGAATCAGCACAGTTCTACACATAACGAAGTACAGAAAGAGTGGACTAGTGCTGTATGTCAGGTAACAACAAGAAGCGAGAAAGCCTTGAATTTCCACCTGCACGGGAAGAAATACAGGGTTACTTTTAGAGCAAAGAATCAACCTGTTCCAGAGAAGATGGAAACCGATCAGCCCGAAGAGGACTCGAAACAGAAGAACATAAACAATCAGCTAAATTCCAAGACCGCGAATGGGGAGAGTATAGTTAACAACGGTTTGAAAGGGAAAGTAGTCATGCATCATTGGAAGGTGCAAGAACAGCAAAAGAATGTGGGTGAACCTGTGAGGATGAACCATTCCAAATTAAGATGTGAAGTTTGTAATGTCAATTGCACTAGTGAGCTTAACATGACCTCTCACTTAAAAGGGAGGAAGCACTTGGCTCAAATTAAAATCTAATCTTAAGTATATATTTGTCAAGAGGTAGATGAGTTTACACTAATGGTATTAATTTTGGGTGAGAAGTCTGTAGATTGATAGCTTAAATGACAATAGGGACATTGCTTGTAAATTGAGAGGAAGTTCAGGTTCAGAGCCTGATTTGTTGATATCTAGCTTATATTCTGGTTGTAGTACTAGTTCTAGAGGACTCATATTTATCTTTCAATGTGGCTTCTTGTTTTTTTGGAATTTATAGTTCAATATTGTACTTTGGCTGAAGACAGTAAATTATTGAACACTTCATCCCCAGACGCATACTTACCTTTGTGTTGATTTCTACTGGATGTTCAACATTTTACCAATGGGAACCTTTACACTAGCTGTTTATCACATCCCATGATGGTGATGACCATGAACTCGTTTATTCATTGCCTGACATGTGTATTGCAGCCTATTAACTAGTGCTGCCTTTATTGACACCTTAATTGGCTCTCAAGTTCAAGTTGAACCGGGAAGTGGATCACTGGTGGCAAAAAATATTCTATCACAATTGTACAGGACTCAAACATGGCAACTAAAGGAAGCAGAGTGAAATGCTAACTATGAAATTATATCACTTTGGTTGTTAATTTGCTTATATTTATATACTTATTACATAGTATTATATAAATTTAATTTAACTGATTCAATGGGTGGCCTATTAGTTGAACTAGCAATCCATTGATTTAGTACCCTTGAGTTAATGATTGGTTCAGATTTAATAATATTGAGTACAAGTCAATTTATTTTTTTTAAGTAAATATAAAAACATTTTTAGAATTATCAAAAACTATATATTAATAACAAAAGCAGAACTGATAACCACCAAGTTACATTATTTTGGTTGTCAAATTACTTATATTTATATATTTTACATTTTTATATAAATTCAATTTAATCGATTCAATTAGTGACCTATTAGTTGAACTAGTAACCCATTAATCTAGTATACGGAGGTGTTGATTAATTTCAAAGAGGTAATTAGAGTTCGTATAAAAAAAAAGTACTTCAACTTTGCGATGGGTTTGTTGATTTTTTGGGGTTAAGTATTTTGTTGTATAACTTTGGTTTTCTTGTTTTATGTATGATCAACGAAGAGGTAGGATATTTAACAGATAAATAATGGGAATATAGCTTTTCATATTGTAACACATGAAAAAGTGTATGAGATGCGCTAAAGAGAAAAGAGAAAGAAAACAAATGAATTCCATCCAATTTTTTATTTGTTGAATGATACAAATTATCTCATATAATATACATCAAAAACTATATTCCCATAGATAATACCTTCCCGGTCCCGGATAAACTAGCCAATGGATAACGATCACTTGAATTTGGGCTTAAAAAAGAAAGAAAGTGGGAAACTAATACCAAATTTGGGGGAAAATCTGCATTTAGGTGTTATCCATACACCTCAAAGCTGATTCAAGTTGGACATTTTTTTCCTTTTTCTTTTAAAGCTCAATTATTTTCGGGTCAACTTTATAGCTCACCCTGAAGCAACTGATATGGTAATTTTAAATGGATGGATATCGTATTAATGGATTCGGTTCCTCTAAAATAAGCCCTCACTTTAGAAAACAAGCTAGAGAATCATATAGTACACATGGAGACACGACAAAGATGAAATCAGAAGCCGAAAAAAATTAAGGAAAATGCAGATTTCAGAAACAATATACATTACGTACTCTAGCTATCAAGATTTTTGAGAAGTTGGCATTGCCAAGTTAACCCCTGCCTTGTCAACTTGTGATTGGGTTCCATAGGGAGCTTTGCATTGTAGGCTTGCATCCAAGTGGGTTGAAAGTTAATTCCATAAAGTGGCTTTCTTTAATTTCTGTTTTCGAAGAGAGTTTTCTAGTTTGTAGAAAAAAAAAAATTAAAAAATTCGTTTGGTAAAATTTATTTTGTAAAAAATGTTTTGAAAATTATAACTGTTTTTTTTGCTTTTAGAATCAAATTTAGAGAACATGTATGAGTTATTTTTATTTTCTGTTTTGGTTTTTAACTTTCAAAAAGTAAAAAAACATAGAAAACAACAGTTTCAATAACTATTTTTACAAAACAATAAGGTATAGTCTTGGTTGGATCTGAAATTTCTTAGCAATAATGTTATTTTTACGCTATCTTTTATATTTCCGCGTTATGCCTTCTTTTTATTAAAAAAAAGGAAGATAATAAATTCAATTTTTTTCTCTTCTTTACTTTTACTAGAAAAGGAAAATGTATAATGGGGGAATGATTTTGCAATTGTCGCAGAAATCATTTCTTTGCACTCAAATCTTTCCTTTATCTCTTATTTTTTCTTCTCTCTTATTTTTGTATAAGTGGCGGATGGAATAATGCAAAAGTCATATCCCCGAGCATAATATGGATCTAGAAAATGAGACATAGAAGTAATGTTATTTGAATTACAAAATCCAGAAAAAATAATTGGACTGGTGCTTCAGGATGGTGTGTTCTTCTTTATTAAAAGTAGAAAAGTGTGAAGATTTAAGAGAAAATAACCATACAAGTATGGATAAAATGAGAAAGATAATTATTTCTTCATATTTAATAAAGGGTTTTATAAGAGTTATGTTGTAGGAAAAGTGATTGTGTTATGTTATAGAGATTTGTTTTGCGTGCCGGAATATTTTTTTTTTTGCTGCAGACCTGACAAAATATTATATGCGTAGGAAATTTTTTGTGATCATATTAAATGATAAATGATAAACCCCTTAATAAAAGATGTGTTGAGTCTTTATTACTCCTGTAGTACCCAAGATATTTTCGCCATTCAAGATGTATCTTGCAACAATTCCAACGAAAGCATTTTTGCATTGGGAAAGACTTGGTTTTGGTCAAGATCATGAGTGTGTTCTCTCCTCATGAAGTCTTCGTAAAAAAAAAAGCAAACATGAATGATACACTACTTTTTTGGTAACCATGATACGTCTAATTGGTGTAGGGATGTTACTAATGGTGTTCGGATCATTAGGTTCTTAGGGTGCATTAGACGTGAGACAAATTTGCTTGCTGAACTTAGTGCAATGTAGTGAAGCAATTTGTGTGGTGAAACGCAAGATGACTAATGATCGTAAATATGGGTTCATAATCCTGCAAATCGAGAGCTTTTTAGCTTTTGCTTTGGTAATAAAAAAAAGTTTAGATTAGAGAAGCTGTATACCCACTCCATGAAAAAACCATCAATAAATCTTTGATGTTAATGTTGCATCAAAAAATCATTGCATCCCACCAATAAAAATATATATTAGGGGAAAAGTATTTATCCTTTTAAATGATACAGCTTATATTGTTTTACTCTCACGAAGAGGTGAGAACACACATTTATTTTTTTTATCAACTCTCTCTCCTCCTTTATATATCTCTTTCTCTCTCTTACAATGGCACAACTTTACATCCTTTAAAATGATACATACTTTACCCAAATATTATATGTCACTCAAAATTCTTTTTCCTCTACCAAATTTTTTTTCTCTCCTCTTACGTGTAATGTTTCGGTGAGATGCAACATGCAACATATTCACCTAAGATTTATTCCTCTCCATAGTAAAATTATATATCACCAATCAAAATGCAAAACCAAAAGAATATAGGGCGGAAGATTCTAGCTGTATACTAACCCTCATCGGTGCATATCTTAAAAAGAAAGGAATTAATAATTATTAATTCAAGGGATAATAAACTTGTTTTCTTTAAATTAGACGCCTATGTTCGAATCCTGAAAATGAAATACGACCATGTTCGAATTGGATTAAATTGATTTGGATTAAAAATAATAGAAATGGGGTGTGCAAACTGCAAACTATACTCGACTTCCATCTGATTTTGTTCCTTTGTTCTTTCACTTCTTTCTTTGTGCTTTGATTAAAAAAAAGGACAAAGAAAGTAGTGAGAATGTGAGATTAATGAATCAAGAATAAAGTGGTACCTTTAAACTCATTTAATATAGTTTTTGCGTACAAAACGTAGCCAAGTGACAACCGTGATTTCTCATATTCCACTAAATAAAGTGGGAGAGAATTCGTACGAAAAACTGAGAGAATTACGTTTTCAAAAAATAAGAGAATTAATAAAGGAACACGGTTTGTTTTTACATAGCAATTGTACATTCAAAATTTTAAATCAACTGATATAACTTTTTTAAATGATAAATTAATAATAAAACCATATTTTTTTAGTATATTATTTCTCTAATTTTCATAAACAAATAAAGTATAAAAATAATATATATATATATATATATATATATATATATATATATATATTTTGAAAGATTATAGTCAGTAATTTCATAGGCTAATCCAAAGTTCCGAGGATGTTTAATATTAAGACTTTAAACTCTTCTAAAATTAATATTAAAAAAAATTAAACATATACTCTCACTCTTATATGATCGGCTAATAATATATAGAGAAAACATTATTTTTGGTCCCCGATAATATTTACGAAATTCTTTTTAGTCCTGACAATAAAAAAGGATCAAATTGGTCCCTAAAAGTATGAAAAATGGCTATTTTAGTCCTTCAGTCAATTATAATAAATATTCATTAGTCATTTTTTCATCATTTAAGGAATTTGATCATTTTTTATTGCCAGGGACTAAAAATGATTTCGTAAATATTACCAGGGATAAAAAATGATGTTTACTCTAATATATAAACTTTGGGAAAAAAATATATCATTTTAAATGACACATTTTATATCCTTTCAATACTCATAAAGAGGTGAGATCCAAATCTTTAAAAAAAAAAAATTTACATAATTTTTTCTCATTCTCTCACTTAAAAGGACAGAATTTAATGTCCTCTAAAATGATAAATATCTTTTCCATAATTTTTGGTATGCAAATATAATATTTTTGTTATTTTGTCACGGACACGGATTTCGAAAAGTTAGAAGTACTTGGAATACGTGGGGCTACCATTGTCTGTGCCCCTTCGCTTTTCCACTTAATTTAAAAATAAGTTCTTGACTTACTCAAGACGACTTCCACTTTACTTGTTTTCCTGTTTTCTTTCTCTTGCGTGGATTCAGGCAACAGCAGTAAGGAGGTTGAATTGAATCCAAGATGGCTTCTTTGTGGTTTCTCAAGCTGGTTCTAAAATGCGTTGATCATTTCGCATGGTATGCATGCATATCCTTCATTGCCTTGGTTTTGCTGGGTTGATATTTCTTACTTAGATCACATATAAAAGATTTATCAGTGCACATATACATTCATATTAACTTGTTTAATGCTGTAGATGGTCTTTTACTATATAGTGATTCTTCTTGTCTTCACCCTTTTGGTCTCCATCTCCATGCAAGCTAATTAACTGTCTTTTGTTTCTCTCCCCCTTAATTTCTAGGCCTCTTCTTGCTCTGGGGTATCCTCTGTAAGTTTCTCCCTTTCTGTTTCACTATGAACAATCCTCAAGACTGTTGATTTTCTCTTGCAATGTTTTCTGCATGTATCTTCTTACCCATTTTTGTTTGCTTTACTGGGTTTTTAGTGTGCTAAAAAAGTTGCAACCTTTTAAATTATTATGGTTTTGTATGCTTCTTTTGTTGTTTGTTATTATGGTTTTACTTTTATGTGTTTTTGGCAGATGTGCTTCCGTACAAGCAATCGAGACTGATTCCTATGCAGAAACTAGGGATTTGATCTCATATTGGATACTTCTCTCATTAATGTATCTCTTCGAGTATGCTTTTCTGAGGCTTCTTCAATGGTAAATCATTTACCCTGTAATATAAAAAGAGCATTGTTATTACAATAATAAGAATTCAATAACTTCATTTTCTTAGGAACCTGATTTATGTCATTTGACTTTCTGTTGAACTAAACCCAGTAGCAGAAACAAAATTATGCGTGTAGATATATATACTCATTTCAACTTAGGTTTCTTAACCATATTTTTTCTGCTTTTATCATCTAATGGCTCCTTAAAGTTAAAATTTATTGAATGTGATTATTATTAAATAAAATTAGTTTCAGCAAATGATTTCTCTTTTTCATTTTCGTTTTAATCAATCTGTGGATTTGATTAACTTCTTTATACCATGTTCAACATCAGGTTCCAGTTCTGGCCTTACCTTAAGCTAATGATCATCTTCTGGCTCATCATACCAGACTTTGGACGAGCTTCTTATGTCTATAATAACCTTTTTGGCTCACGTATGTCCATGAAACAACAAGCAGTCACAAGCAGGTTAAATAACTGGAGGAAGTTTTTTGCTAAGAAAGAAAACTTTTTACTGCACGCAGAGAGATATATAAAAGAGAATGGAATTGAAGCCTTAGAGAAACTCATTGCTGACAAGGTAAAACAGCTACGTGGCAGTATGCTGTATAAATGGTTTGAAGTACAAACCCTCTTCAGTAACTCCCCTAACTGAAAACTCATCACGTCATTTTCTAAAGTTGATAAAAAATGACCCACCTATTCTACCCACTTCTTTTTGGTTAATAGCACATGAGCCAAAACTTTTAATACTTTTAGTGAAGGAGTACCTATTCCAGTGGTATTCAAGATATGCTCCTACAAAGGCTAAAAGTCTCCTAATGTTATCCCCAGTGCACAAGTCTTTCCGACTTTACGTGAATAGGGCTGAGGGTTGATTGAACGCAGTCTTTTGTTTTACTTTTTTGCAAAGAGGATATTTTCCATAATTGAAACCATTACCTTCCGGTCACAAAGGAGCAATTTTATTACTGCTTCAAGACTCGCCCTTAAAAGTCTCCTCTTGTTATAACTTGAGAAAATTAATTTAGGGAAGCAAATTTGTGTATGTCTCTATGAAAATGTTTGGCATTGGGAATTGAAAATTTGAGCTAACTCTTCTTTTTCTTCTATAGAAGAACACAATGTATGATGCAGAAGAAACTGTTTGCCGGATTCAAACCCTGACCTTGCATAGTTGTGAAATTAATATTATTCTTTTTATAGGTTCTTATTTGAGTTAATTAAATATATCCAAGTCTCCTTGTGACATGTGGAGTACTTATTGAAAGAGCATCTTGTGCAGGCAAATGGGAAAGCGCTCCAAACAGAGCACAAAAACATCAAAGATAGCACAACGAATAAATTGGATGTGGAGGGAACAAATGTAATTAGAACAACTGATATGAAAGAAATGCAACAGGTAAAGTTTTGATGTCACTAGTGCAGTTGTGACATTAATATAATTTATGTTATAAGTTCTTGTATGAGTTAGTTCTATCTATCCAAATATCATTGTGATATTTGGAATGCTTATTGAAAGAGCATCTTGCGCAGACAAATGGGAAAAAGCTCCAAACGGAGCACAAAGACATTAAAGATTTGGAGGTGATTGAGAAAAAGGAAATTCCTACAGTCAAGCAAGTAAGGTTTTGCTTATAAATAAGTTCAATTGTGAAAGATGTAGCTTACAAGTACATAGGTTTGTGTGGATGTGGTCATGATTCATCATTTTGGAAGTCATACTTGTGATTGTTGTTGTTGGTGGCAACAAATTTCATTAATACTTATTTTTATTAGAGGTGTTTATGTATTTTCGTCTAAAAATAAATATTGTCATAATCTTCTTGAATTTAAATGACAGCTAGCCAGCTCTTGCTATGTTAACACTCATTACATAGTAAAAAACCAGTGTGGCCATTGATTTGGGAGGATTTCTTCTAACTGCATGAATCAGTTGTGTGCTCTTTTGTTCTTTCTTCTACTTTGCATTCTTTTAATTAATTCTACAGTGATTATAATTGTTAGAACATAATATAAACCATTAAAGAGGCCCTTAGCTAACAGCTTAAGCTTTTGGGTTGAATTGGTTCTTTACATGGCATCAGAACCTTAGTGTCATGAGTTTGATCCTCACCACCCCTCACTTTCTCTTGTGGAATTTTTAGTATAGGTAGGCTAGGTCTGATGCATCAACCACCCTTTATGTCCAATGGGCTCTTGTATGAGGAAGCGTGTTAGATTATAATATAAACCATTAAAGAAGCCCTCATCTAACAACTTAAGCTTTTGAGTTGAATTAATTCTTTACAATAATTGTTTTATTCCTAACGGGGGATCTTTTTGGACACATTTCTTTCATTTCTTCTTTTTATTTTCATGGCAAGAAAAGGTTAAAATTATTTGGGAACAAATATTCACAAATATGAGCGACAAGAAAATAGCTCAGCACTTTTGAAGTTTGCTATCCGTAAAAGATGAAAGCATCGAATGTTATTTTCTACATGTAGTTAAAAAGCTTAATGATATTCACACCTCTTCTCCGAAGAAGAGTTCTTGAGTTTCAATTATCCCCTATCTTATATGCATGAATAACCATAGTTATACGTTAATGTGCATTCTTCTAATCCTATTGTGTCTGCTTACAATAAGCACTTCATCTCTATGCCAATCTTGAATATTTCAGGATATCCCTGTTATGCCTAACCTCGCACCAAGTCAGAATGCTTCATCAACCGTGATGGAAACTAAAGGAATAGCAGCAGGGAAAGACGGTGCTGGTGGAGAGCTTCTTCAGAGTTCTACACATAAAGAAGTGCAGAAAGAGTGGACTTGTGCTGTATGTCTGGTAACAACTACATGTGAACAAAACTTGAATTCCCACCTGCATGGGAAGAAACACAGGGCTACTTGTGAAGCTCTTAAAGCAAAGAATAAACCTGTTCCGCAGAAGATGAAAACCGATCAGTCCAAAAAGGAATTGAAACAGAAGAACATAAATAATCAGCTAAATTCCAAGACCACTAATGGGGAGAGTATAGTTAACAACGGTTTGAAAGGGAAGAAGGTGCAAGAACAGCAAAAGAATGTGGGTGAACCTGTAAGGATGAATAATTCCAAATTAAGGTGTGAAGTTTGTAATGTCAATTGCACTAGTGAGCTTGACATGAACTCTCACTTGAAAGGGAAGAAGCACTTGGCTCAAATTAATATCTAATCCAAAGTATATATTTGTCAAGAGGTAGATGAGTTTACACTAATGGTATTAATTTTGGGTGAGAAGTCTGTAGATTCATAGCTTAAATGGCAATATGGACATTGCTTATATATTGAAAGGAAGTTCAGGTTAAGAGCCTGCTTTGTTGATATCTAGCTTATATTCTGGTTGTAGGACTACCTTGACTACCTTGTTCATATATTTATCTTTCAATGTGATTTCTTATTTTTAGAATTTATAGTTATAGTGTACTTTGGCTGAAGTAAATTATTGAAAACTCCATCACCAGGCGCATACTTTACATTTGTGTTGATTTATACATGTTCAACATTTTACCAGTATGAACCTTTACTCTAGCCGGTTATCACATACCATGATGTTGAAGACCATGAACTCATTTATTCATTGCTTGACATGGATATTGCAGCCTATTAACTACTGCTGCCTTTATTGACACCTTGATTGGCTCTCAAAGTACAAGTTGAACCAGAAACTGGATCACTGATGACAAAATATTTTATCACAATTGTACTGGATTTGAACATGGCAACTAAAGGAAGTAGAGTGAAATGCTAACTACTAAATTACATCACTTTGGTTGTCAAAATGTATATTTATATATGGGAAAAATTATTCTTGCTACATGAGATAAGTTTTTCTTCCTATACACATTTCGATAATTATGTCATCTTCTTTTTTTTTCTTTTCTTTGTATTTTTTCAGGTAGTGGAGGCTCACAAATTTATCTCTATGACATGAGATAACTTATCTCATTTAACGTGAGATTAATAAAACCCTTTATATATTTATTACATACTTTTATATAAACTTAATTTAACCAATTCAGTGGCCCATACCCAAATTGAATTAATGACCGATTCAGATTTTTTTTTGATATAGCCGATGACCAATCCAGATTTCATAACATTAAGTATATATCAATTTATTTTGTTTAAGTAAATATAAAAACTTTTAAAATTGTTATCAGAAACTACATATTAATCACAAGAACCGTTGAACTGGTCATAAACTAACCACATTACTTTGATTGTCATATTATTTATATTTATATATTTATTACATATCTTTATATAAATTCAATTTAACTGATTCAACTAGTGATCCATTAATTGAACTAAAAACCCGTTAACTTATTAGATAGGCAACTCATCTAAAAAAATAATTATGATCAATATACCAAAATAAAAATGAAAATACTTCAACTTTGGGTTGGATTTATTGTTAAGTATTTTGTTGTATAGCTTTGGTTATCGTTGTGCACATGACCAACGAAGCGGTAGGATATTTAACAAATAAATAATAGCTTCCTGGTCCAGGATAAACTAGCCAATGGATGAAGATCACCTGCTTTACCAAAAAAAAAAAAAAAAGATCACCTGAATGACTTGGAGACACGATATTTGGGCTTAAAAATGAAAGAAAGAAAGGGAACTAACACCAAATTCAGGGGGAAATCTGCATTTAGGTGTTATCCATACACCTCAAAGCTGATTCAACTTGAACCTTTTTTTCTTTTCTTTTAAAGCTCAATTATTTTCGGGTCAACTTCAAAGCTCACCCTGAAGCAACTGATATGACAATTTTAAATGGATGGATATCGTATTAATGGATTCGGTTCCTCTAAAATAAGCTCTCACTTTAGAAAAAAAGCTAGAGAATCATATAGTCCACATGGAAACACGACACAGATGAAATCAGAAGTAGAAGAAAATTAAGGAAAATGCATAACAGGAGAGGGACCTTGACATTTTATTCAAGAGTACAAAGGTTTACTCTAGCTATCAAGATTTTTGAGAAGTTGGCATTGCCATGTTAATCTTGCTACCGCCAGCTGAATCCTTCCATTGCTGGGTTATTGTTTTGATTTGTGTATAAAAGTTAACCCCTGCCTTGCCTGTAAAATTCAACAAAACAAATCAAATTCAAATCAAACGGTATAGCCTATATCATTAGCAAAATGTAACTCCTATATACTGTTAAGTGATAAGTAAATGCAGAAGAACCAGCTTAGGGAGAAATCACTTTACCATAGAAATTGAGATCTCCAGCAAATGAAGCCTTGTTGCCAGTAAATGAGAAAAAGGGCAAAGGAACTGGAATGGGAACATTGATGCCAACCTGGTCCAAATGCAGTGACAAGTCATTATCTATAAAGAGTATCACTATCAAATATATTTTCCAATTTGTGGCAGAGAGAATCTAGTCCAGGGTAAAATTCCAAGCGATTGATTAACAAATAGCAGACCCCAATGCATATAAAGTGTTGAGATAAATAAAACTATTAATGTAGCCTCACTCAATAGCTTAAACTTTTTGATTGAATTGGTTCTTTACATGGTATCAAAGCCTCGGTGTACCGAGTTAGATCCTCACCGCCCCCCATTTTCTTTCAAGTGGAATTTCTTTCTTTGCATAGGTAGGTGGACCTGTGCATTGTCCACCTTTCAAGCCCAGTGGGCTCTTGTGTGAGGGGGCGTGTTGAGATAAATAAAACCATTAATGTAGCCTCACCCAATAGCTTAAGCTTTTGGGTTAAATTTGTTCTTTACATAAAGGTTAATATTCAACAGCATTATTAATGTCCTTCCAAGAGAATATGCAGAACTCAACATCCCACTTTGGACACATTACCTGTCCAGCCTCAATCTCAGTCTGAAATTTCCTTGCTGCAACACCAGATGTAGTAAATATAGAAGCACCATTTCCGTACCTGTTGTAAAACTCAGAGTAAGAAATCAATAGCCGCTTAACAAAAGGCAATGACAATAGTGGGTTGTTAACAAATACTTGTTTTTGTTGATAATGTTAATGGCCTCTTCCAAGCTATCAGCCTGAAGTTATAAAGACAACAGAAAAACAATGTATCAGCATATCTTTATATTGAGTCAAAATGAAAAATCCAAGATAGATTGATTCAAGAACAATTTAGAAACAATTGACCCCTCAAATGGTTACTGATAAACCATTCTTTGGACATCATTAAGCAACTGAGGGGTTAATTTTTCTTATCAAGAAATATTTTACCAAGAATTATATACTTTTGTTATTTTCTTATAAAATAATATGATTCAAAGGATGAAAAAGACAGACACACCTCCATGAAAAGAAGAACTGGGCCAAAAATTTCCTCCTGCATGGGCAATGTTAGACAAAGTCAAGTTTAATATAGATCTAAACTTCAAGTCTCTATTTTCTGGGAATTCTTTAAGTAGACACGTTAAGATCGGAGATTAGTGAGAAAATACCTTGTAGCACTCCATGTCGGTGCTGATATTTGATAAGATGGTTGGGCCAATAAAATTGCCAGATTCATATCCTGGGACCTACTTGCCACGCACATATGAATTGATAAGCAATCCGTAAAATTGGGCAAAAGAAATGGGACAAAATAATGCGTAAGAAAAGAACCTGCCATTCATATGAAAAACAAACGCCTATGCAAGGAATGTTTTATTCTGTGGAATACAGTTATGCACCAAAATGCATTTCCTTACATTTTCTATTTTACTTTCCCAGTTTCTCTTTTAGTGTGTTTCATGCCGAACCACTTGTGTTAGCACGTTGAAGCACTTTGGCTTCATATCTGCTACCAAGCGTGACAACCGTAGGACTTTTACAAGGTAATAAAAAAGAGATATATGCATAAAGGATTCTATTTTTCTAACTAGTATTTGATTGGTTCACCACATGAGCTTAGTTACTGACTGAATCAAATTACATGCAATAAAATATTTCATTATCTCTTAACTGTTTTTCCTTTTTTAAAAATATATATATATATATATATTCAACCAGTGTTTGATAAAAACAGTTACAAATATAAAAACTACCACTATATTTCTTCCGTCAAGCAGTAGTCTGGCACCACTTTCAACTCCAGATTGAACTAATCTGTGTATTCGCTCCTTTGCCTGTGCAGCCAGTAAGAATATTTGAGAAACACAATTAGCTAAAATATACACCACAATCAGTGTGGAAATGGAATACATTGAATACAATGCCAGTAATTCTTGAATGATACTCAGGATTTCCTATTAAATTTTTTAGTTCAAATCCATTGTGGAAAAAGTAAACACAGAATAATAAACAAACCTGTTTGCTGATGACTGGACCAAGGTCGGTATTAGGTTCAGATCCAGCATTTACTTTAAGAGCTTTGGCACGCTCTATAAGTTTAGTTTCCCTGCACAAATATTGTGAAGGATGCAATTATATAAAAATTTCCAGAACATCAATGAAGTCAATTTTTGAAAGCCAAAAAATTAAAATTAAGTCAATTTCCCCATACACCTGTATCACAAGTAAGTCCAAATACTCGGAACAGCATTTTCTCTGGACAATCTTGTCGGAATTATTAAAAGGGATGGACATAATTAATTGGTGGTTCTAATATTGGCATTACGATGACAATATACACAATTTGTGATTACATAGTAATTGCAAAAACTTTCTCTACAGAGAAGTCATACTTAGTAAAGGAGGAGTGATGATTCAGTTTGGCACACACCAAATACATCCAGAATATTTTGGAACAAGAATCTAGAGTAGGAGCTTAGAGTAAGAAGCTACTAAAGAAGTCATAATAAACATAAATTAAATCAAAACAGAATAAAGTATGATACCAATGTTGTGAGCCTCCAACAAAAACAACTGTGCTGAGAGCCATGCATCTTTGCCCAGCAGCACCAAAACCAGCAGCAACTAAAGCATTTAAAGTGGCATCAACATTTGCATCTGGCATGATGATTGCATGATTTTTGGCGCCCATATTAGACTGAAAACAACATTTATTATTTTCCCAACTTCATATAAGCCAACAATTTGACTAAGGGGAAGAAAAAACTAAGTGCACTTACCTGAACACGTTTCCCTTTAGCTGCAGCTCTTGAATATATGTGCATTCCAGCCTTTAATACAAAATAAGAAGATCAAATAAGCACATGTAGCAATATAAAGGGGGACTACCGTTTGCAGAATCTTAGCATTTGAATCACTTTCTCTCTTCTACCTATCTTTATATCTAAGCACAGTCAAAACACAAAAATGATTCAATTTTGCACACATGTAACAGGATTGCCTTCGACTAAAAACATTAGTTTAGTAACTGGAAAAAAATAATAAACAGCAAAATTATTACTTACAACATTTGAACCAACAAAAGATATGGCTTTGATGTCGTCATCATCGCAAATAGCATTCACAATATCCTGTAACCAATTGTATGATTAAGAACATCAATCCAAGAAAAAAAAAGCACATTTAGAGCTCAATACATCATAATATGACAAAGTCATTAACCTTGGAGTTGGAGCTATTGTTTTATGATAAAATCAATTCTACTATGGTATCAACTATTTTTGGTATGGTACAATATTATATGCAACTTTCGGATCTAAAACTCGAATATATGATGAAATCACCAAATGTCAAATAAGCCCATGAGCACCTTTACTTGGCAAATATTACAAGAAACAGGTGAATAACAAAAAAATGGGTCGATAGCATACATGGGTTCCATGAACAATATTTAAGACTCCCTCAGGCAAACCAGCCTCCAATGCTAATTCTGCAAGCATTACAGAAGCACCTGGAAAAACAACGAATTTCAGATGACAACCAAGCATTATCCCACTAGGTGATCTGGATTTAAGATATAACATCTAATTACATTAAAATTTATTTCTCTCCACCAAGCCGTAAGTAACCAAAAATGATGATGAATCATGAACTGGACAGATGAATGCAAACTTTTGAGTTCTACCAACAATTGTGTGTGCCATACCATAGGACTATGCTGCATATACTATTACAAGGGTAGGGAAGAAAAACTAACGGATGGATGATAATATTCAGTATTGAATGAATAGGTGGATAAACAAGACCATATTTATGAGTTAATACTAAGGAAAATTAATATAGAATTTTTGGACAAAGTGTAACATCTGACAACTTCCTCCTAATAAATATATCAATTCTGAAAATATTTTAAATAAGATGACCAATGTGAAGCAGAAACATGGCCTTTGTCAAAAGACACCAATACTTATTTCCTATTTCTTGCTAAAGTAGCATTTCCTTCCTCAGTTTAAATAAATCTAAATTTATTAAGTGCAAGAGCAGGCTGGACTGAAAAAATTTGAGTGGTTGCTATCTATTATTCAAAATCATTGAATAAAGATTGTCCATGTGGTTTTTGAAAAATCCTTTAGTGAAAGCCAAAAATTTATATGTAATGAGAAACAAAGGCATGAAATATCAGAAAAATTATAGAGGGCTAGAGGCAATTATTTCATTCAGAATGTTTCAACTCATGTTATTCACACAGTACAGTTCAGGCTGATGTGTTTGAAATGCCTTGAGTCTGCTTTGAATGAATAAAAATATCAGAGTCCATTTTTCCATCACAATTTACACTATGCTAAAGATGGAGGAGATAATTCAAGAGTATAGAGAGACAACCAAAATCTAGTTGAAAGCAACACCTGGGTCTTTCTCTGATGGTTTTAGAATGAAGGTATTACCACAGGTAACTGCCATTGGGAACATCTGCAGACAGATGACAGACATTTGAAATCTGATATGATGTCCATAGCAGTATTATGTACATTACATTCCTGTGAGAAATGACAATAATATGGATAGAGACGAAAACAAAGTTATTCCAGCTAAATGTTTCTGGATCATTCTATAAAGTAGACTTTTTCTGTCTCATGCATGCTGAAATAAAGGCATGGCCATTTACTAAAAAGTGAAAGATTAATTATATAGCCAAAAACCCACCCAAAGGGTGGAAGACTTCTTACCCACAAAGGAATCATTGCAGGAAAATTGAAAGGACAAATACCAGCACAAACACCAAGTGGTTCTCTAACGCTGTAAGTATCAACTCCATGTGATACATTGGAAACATACTCTCCCATTTGTAGAGTTGCCATCCCACAAGCATGTTCAACCACCTCTAAATGACATAAATTCAAATATCAGATGATTGCATTACCAAAAATTATGAACAAAATCATTATCTCACTACAAAATCTTCTCAAGCGACGTATTAAAAAGACCAACCTAAACCACGAAATACATCTCCTTGAGCATCCTTTAATGTCTTTCCTTGTTCAGTGGTCACATTCAGAGCAAGTTTATCCTAAAACAATTACAACGTAGTGATATGATAGAATCTATTAACAGTATGTTTGCTGGTATGGGTGTCTCTATGTTTGCAAATGAATGTAACAGAATCATAGAATGTTCTAAAATGCTTACCATATCTCTGCGTATAAGCTCCTGGAGCTTCAACATAACACGTTGGCGTGTCGTAATTGGAGTGTTACGCCATGACGGAAGTGCCTTCTTTGCTGCAGATACAGCAGCTTTAAACTCTTCATCTGTAGTCAAAGGAACTTGTGAAACAACTTCTTGGGTTGCCTATGATCAGATTATTGAAATATTAGAAGCCTTCATTTCTCAAAACCACAAAAAAGTATACAACCATAAACTCAGTATAAAACTTAAAAGATGCACTCACTGGGTTTATAACATCGATGAAAGATGATGATTTTGAGTCAAGAAAACTGCCACCAATAAGATTTGGAACCCTCTGATAGAATACAATCAAAAGAAGAAGGGGAGATGATATGTTAAAAATTCTCTTTAGCAGCGGTCTATGACAATAACACATTGAATTTATGTAAAATCCAACTGACTTATTGTCAAGTTCCACTCTGAATTTTCTTATGACATAATATGAAATTACATATAGGGCCTAAAGTAAATGGGTTTTATAATTCTCATTCAACATAAGAATTAAATTTTTCCTACACACCCTTCGATTTTCATGCTAACATGGGTCCTACATATAATTTTTTTCTAACACATGGGTCGCACATGCTTTTTATCTCTACACCGTGAGATTTCAATTCTCCTTCAACATGAGAATTATAAAACCCAAAATAAATAGTATAATACCATAATAACTATTTATGATTTAAAAGAAACAGAAACAAGCAATTTTATATGTAACAAAAAGCATCTAACCAATAATCAGATTTAAAGCTAGAAAATCACTGTTCAACTTGTTGATAGATCACTGTAGATTAAGTAAGCCAAAAAGATACCCTTTTATTCATTCAACTCGACAGACTAGTCCTAACTAACTAGTTCAATTAACAAACTTCAAAGTCAAAGCAAAATGAAACGAATGCAAAATACAATCACATGATATCCTTTTTACAGCAGTTTGTCTGAAAAAAAAAAAAAAAAAAAAAAAACATTCACCACTAAAGCTTCGGTTTTTGCAAACCATTGAGGCAGTTAACAGATACCCTTGAATGCAAATTTTCCAAGAATCCAAAGGGAAGCTTGAGCTTACCGGAGGATTCCGCTTACTGGAAGATGGCTGAGCAACTGTTGACATATAGGAAATTCCCAACGCAGAGATCTGAGGCCTCAGAAAGTTCAACTTCTTTACTGCAACATAATAAAAAATTCAAAACTTTTCTTCATCAGAATCCAAATTTCAAGTATTGATCATCAATCACCATCTATCTGGGCACCCAAGCAAACGAGTACCTACAGACTTACCTCGTTGAATAGAAAGCTGCAACATTCTCCTTACGTTGTGCTATGAATCGTGTTTGAAGAAATTAAGGGTGACAACTTAGGAAGCCAAACCAAAGACACCACCTGACTCGAAACACTGACACTAGTTGGAATCGTGAAGCTGTGTCAAACATATAGAAATTAGAAAGGACAAAACAATTGATAGTGATAGACTTTCAAATATTTTTTATTTTATTTTATTTATTTCTTCCCAGGTTCTTATCCGGTTATTTTTATTTATTTTTTGGTAATCTTATCCGGTTATTTTTTATTTGGTCACTTGATGCAAATTTGGTTTTGATTATTTTAAAAAATTAAAGAAATTTTTATTTAAAAAGCTTTGAGAATAGAATAAAATAATTTAAACATAGGAAAAAAACATTTCTACGGTGAGTGAGTGAGTGAGTGAGTGACTGAGTACAAATAAGTTTTATGTATTCATTCCAAAAATAACGTCGTTTTACAATTATAAAGTTATAATGATAAAGATTATTATAATTTTGAAATAAATTAAAATTATAAAAATACTTTAATATTCATTCAAAAATGATATTATTTTGGACTCAATATAGATAACTTGTATACATTTTATTAAAAAAAGTAAACTTTAAATATGTAAGTACAAACCACAAATTTTCTAATGTTTTCTTTTAAATTCATTGGCTATAAATATAGCTAGTAAGAAATGCTATTAAGACACTTTTTGACCTACTCTTTTATTATTGGATGAATTTTTAGTAAAGCACGCATATGTGCCAAAAAGAATAGGTCAAATAATGTATTATTAATATTTCTCTTATCCAACTATCCTTCCTATAGAGATTTCTAGGTAATTGAACGATCAAATCAGTTTCACCGTTGATTAATTTACTTATTTACTTATGTGAGACTTGTATGTGCAAAATATTTGTGTAACTATCATTACTCAACAGTCAACATATGCTGAATTAATAATTCAAAAGTAGAGAAAATTGTGACAAAGTTTAATGGGTTAATTTTATAATAATGGGATAGGATATAATGTTGGGTTATGTAGGGTCTAACATTAAAATAGGTACGAGACCCTATTACAAATTTTTTTGAAGCTATAGAGTCATTTATACATGTAACTTTACTTATATATTTAACACATGAGAAATTTTTATGCATTTTTCGTGAAAGAAAAAGTTTTTCATATGTAGCATTAAATGCATATTATATCATTAAAAATTTATTTTAATTTATTAAAATAAAAGACAATGATAACTCATAATTAAAATGATTCGTATTAAACAGTATGAAGCAAAAACCATTCTTGCTCCAAGAACACATAAGAATCTCTCTTTATATTAGAGTATGAGATAAGGATAAGAATATCCGATTTAATTTCAAATAATAATATCCGAATTAATTTCAAATATTTCCAATCAATTTCAAATATTTGCATTTATTATGTTTTTATCCATTTGTGCAATTCATGTCTTATTTGCATTTATTAAGTTTTTATCTATTTGTACAACTCATGCCTTCTATTTATATTTATTAAGTTTGGGGTTTACATATATATGTCACATGGCACTCAAAACTTTCCTACACAAACAATATTTTGTGGGGCCCACACTTTTTAAAGCAACAAAAAAAAAACAAACTAATGCACGCAAAATGAATCTCTATAACATTACACAATCACTTTTCCTATAACATAACTCTTATAAAACCCATTAAGTTTTTATCTATTTGTACAACAATGGGAGGGGTTATATTTACAACCCAAATAGTTTACAAACTCTTACAACCGTATTTTACCCGTTGATTTCCGTCAATCAACGGTTGTCGTTTATTGTGAATTAATAATTAATTAATTAATTTGATTTACGAAAATC
Source organism: Gastrolobium villosum (assembly GCA_032173675.1). NCBI lineage: Eukaryota > Viridiplantae > Streptophyta > Magnoliopsida > Fabales > Fabaceae > Gastrolobium > Gastrolobium villosum. Next base: position 50,571 of record JAVKPL010002383.1, read on the forward strand.
TTATCCGTTGATTGACAGAAATCAACGGTTAAGATATAATTATAAAAAGTTGTAAATGAAAATAGGTTGTAAATATAACCTCCTCCTGTACCATTCATGTATTGTATTTATTTCTATCTATTTGTACAGCTGATGCCTTATATATACGGTGATTATTTTACCTTCCGGCGATAAGATATGCAGATACACATTCGTGAATTCCACTACTAAAAAAGTTATTTGTGTTTGCAACAAGATTCATAAAACCCTCCCTAACCAAGAGAGAAAGAGCACAACTGAAGAAAAGTTACTCTGCATATACAGTACATGATCATGTAAATCCTAGTTGGGACTCCAAAAAAAATAGAAAATAATCACTCTCGACTGCATATATAGTTACAGGCCAACGAGTGTGAGGCCCTTACAATTTTAACTGCTCCAATGAAACATCACAAAATTACACAAGTAAACATGAAAGTTGAAGCTAATTTAATGTCTATTGCAAATAATCCTTGCAATGTCAAGTGTTTCAATGAAATTCATTCAACAAAATTACACAACTAAACCTAATCCTTAAGACTAAACAGCTCATACATCATTGTCAGCTGCATATCCCAGCCTGCAAGCATCAGAATCAGATCCATAAGACACAAGTACTCCAATGCAATTTATTCAATAAAATTTAAGAGCCTCACTCACTAAAAGTTATGAGCCTCACTCACTATGTTCACTGCACACTGCACCGCATGCATGGTACATTAATTACCAGCCCACAAGCATCAGATTCTTGCAACGTTAAGGGCTTCATTAAATTTATTCACAAAGCTATACTAGTAAACCTGAAAGTTGAGCCCAATCCAGCATGCAAACAAATAAAACAAAAAACTCTGAAAATATATATACGCCTTCAACATTATTTTAATTAAATTATGAATAAATACAATTTACAATGAGAAACCAAAACACGTCTGAAGAAAACTGACGTAAACTCATTTCTATATAACAACCTCCGGAACTTCCAATGTCTGTGATTCGGTTTCAGAAGAGTTAGCTACTGAATCATTTGGATCAGATTCCAAATCCTTACTGAAATCAAGTTCAAGTTGGTTTATTTCATCATCACTCAGATATTGCTTCAGTTCCTCCCTATAAATCCCCATTTGATCTTCCAACAAACTCCTCTGAGTTTCTTGCTGCGTGATCGTCCACTGCAATGACTCAATCACTTCCTGATCATGTTCTAGCTCGTGCTCAGCCATTCTACGGAATTGATTGGCTTGAATTTCAGCCGAACTCTTCTCATTCTGAAGGCGCAAAATCATTGCCATTGCCTCCTCCGCGGACGATGAAGATGCCGTCCTTTCCTCCTCAAGCTCTGCGCATGCTGCATTAGCTTTCTGCCTCTGAATCTTCACCAGTTTTCTCAGAGCCATTACATCAAGCACCTCGTCCTCATCACAAACCTCTCTTTCATTCTCATCCTTCCCTTCCAACCCATCTTCTGAATTGGCATTCACTTTCTCTCCTGCAACATTAGAGCTCTTCTTGATCGACGATTTCGAATTCTGGTCCCACCCCTTTTCCAAAGGTGCAACCTTTGGCTTAGACACTTCCCAAACGACCTTCTCCAAGCACAAACGAATTCTGGGTATGCCTCCAGAATCACAGAGGAAGCGTATCGAACCCTTAGAAAGCCAACCAAAGCGCAAAACCTTGAAACAGAACCCGAACATCAAAAACATCCCGAGAAAGTTAAGGACCCTGTAGAAGCAGCCGAGAAGAACATAGCCACATCCGAACTCTGTTAGAAAACTGAAGGTGGAAACCAAATCCATGAAGGGGAGAGCAGCAGAAACCTCTGATGCAACAGAGAGGAGGGAGAGTCTGCATCTGAGGCGAAAGTGGGGATTTGGACAGAGAAACCAATCTTAGCGAGAAAGGGAAAAAAACGAATATGATGATGATGTGCAAGTTCGAGAAAAGATGGGAATTTTGAAAAGGGAAAAACACGAAAAGGGTAATGTGATGGTATTGTTATATAACATGACACTGCACAAGGAAAGCATTATGAGTGTAAAGGGTGACGGTGTGTTTCATCAGTGTTGGAAGCGCAGAGAGGATGATGGTGATGATGGAGGAAGTGGATGCGGACAAATAGAGGTGAGGTGAGGTGTGGTGTGGGCATTGGTTATGGTGACTTGGACCATTTCTTTCGGTTGCAAACCAAGATCAAAATTAACTTCATGTCTCTTCCTAAATTTATTTTCATAATAACTTAACCAACAAGAGGATTATCCTTCATGTTGAAATTAATAATAACTCGTATCATGTAAAAAAAAAAAAAGTTAACTATACACTTAAGAAAGGTTCATTTTTTTTTTTTTTGCAGTTATTACATATAAATCATTTGCAGTTATTACATATAAATCATCTGCAGTTAGGTGTGTTCAAAATGTCCAAAAGAACCAAATCATTCCATAACCAAACTATTCCATATTTTTAAAATCGGTTATTTTTAAGAACCAGTTTCATATGAAACAACATTTTATTTTATAAACTGATTATTTATCAAACCATATAATTAATTAGTTATTCATAACCAAATTGCTCTAAAATTAAAGAACAAATAAGTAAGCATACCAAAAAAAAAAAAACAAATAAGTAAGCATACCAAAGGAAAAAAAAAAAAACAAATAAGTAAATCCACCGTGAGTTGTCCTTTTAACGACGGTGATTCCTCATCTTAAACATCTCAGAGACGTTAAGCCAATTGATTAATTTTGTTGCCCTTTTCTTTACTTTTGTTTTTTAATTTTAGAGCAGTTTGGTTATGGATAACCAATTATTTTTATGATTTGACAAATAACTGATTTATAAAATAAAATACAATTTCATACGAAACATATTTTAAAAAATAGGCTAAAGCACTATTTTAAAGCTTTTGGACAAAAGAATTATCCGATTAAAGCTGATTTGATAAGTTTTTCCAAAGTAATGCAGTCAAACATGTCACCTATACTGACGGGACTAGTCTCCTCACTGATACCGGCGGGACTCGTGCCACGTCAGTGCCACGTAAGCGGTCCAATTACCGTAAAACTTCGGAAGGCCATAACTTGTGACTCGGGTATCCAAATTATTAGAGAAAAGGGGTTATTATTGTAATCTCACTGTAAACTTAGTTTGTTACGTGTTGTTAGACAGTGACGTGGCCTAGTTTTCTTCCGTGTCCTCTTTCTCTTTGTCTATAAGAGAGGCACGTGTACTCTTTCTAGAGTATTCAATGACATGAGATATTTTCATTCTTTCCTCTTCTCTTTCTTATTTTCTCTCTTCTTCTTCACCGCTTCTCTGCTTCTTTGATGGTATCAAAGCCTTCTTCTTCGAGGGCCTGATACGAGTTCTCTTACCATGGCTTCCGCGTCTCCTTCTCCTTCAACAAGCTCTACAGTAAACCCAGCAACGGAGAATCGTTCATCATCTCCGTCTCTGTTCAACCACGCTATTCCAGTCAAGTTGACTGAAAACAACTTCCTCTTATGGAATCAAGTAGTAGATCCGGTAATCACCTCACATCAACTCCATCACTTTCTTGTTAATCCTAAAATTCCTCTACAGTACCAGTGCGAAGAAGATCGTGCAACTGGAATAACAAATCCGCTGTATACTGAATGGTTGCGTCAAGATCAGATGCTCCTTTCATGGCTTCTATCGACGATTTCTGAAGATATGCTGAACGAAATCTTAGGAGTAAGTCATGCTTATGAAGCATGGGATCAGATCCACAAATTTTTTCAAGGAATGATGAGATCCAAGGCTCATCAACTCAGATCTGAACTTCGCACTATCAAAAAAGGTGGTAGATCTGTTGCGGAGTATCTCAAACGCTTCAAGTTGCTGTGTGATGAATTAAAGGCTATCAAAAGCCCTATTTCTACAGAAGAGCAAACTGAAATAATTCTAGCCGGACTCCCTGCAGAGTTCAACGCGTTTGTTACAGCTGTTAGAACTCGTGAAAATCCTTATTCTCTTAGTGATCTACGTGTTGAGTTAATGTCTCATGAAATGATGCTTGCAAAGCAAAATGAAACACTTCTGGCAGAAACAATGTCTGTAAACGTGGTACAGGCACCTACCACTGATCAGAAAAATGATTCTTCAGTTATAAAGCCTATTACCATTCGGATTATACTCACTGTTGCTATTTCTTTTGGCTGGCAGCTCAGACAACTGGATGTTAATAATGCTTTTCTCAATGGTATTTTAGAGGAAGAGGTTTACATGAAACAGCCCCCTGGGTTTGAGTTTACTGACAAATCTCTTGTATGCAGGTTACATAAAGCTTTATATGGTTTAAAGCAGGCACCAAGGGCCTGGTTTGATAAACTCAAGGCTTCTTTGTTTCAGCTTGGATTTGTAGCAAGCAAGTGTGATCCTTCTCTTTTCATCTACAGAAAGTCCAATCACTGTGTGTTTCTCCTTGTTTATGTAGATGATATCATCATCACTGGTAGTGATGCTAGCTTACTTCACTCTCTGATTCAGAATTTGAATGTGGCTTTTGCTCTAAAAGACCTTGGAGATCTTGATTTTTTTCCTTGGCATTGAAGTAAAGAAATTACCTTCTGGTGGTCTTTTCCTATCACAGTCTAAATACATCAAAGATTTACTCACTAGAGCCCACATGGCTGCAGCAAAGGGAATTTCTACTCCCCTTCCCTCTGGTTGCAAGTTGTCTAAGTATGGTTCGAATTATTACTCGGATACCTCTTTTTACCGTTCTATTGTTGGGGCGTTACAATATGCAACTCTCACAAGGCCAGAAATTAGCTATGCAGTGAACAAAGCTTGTCAGTTTATGGCTCAGCCTCTTGATGAACACTGGTTAGCTGTTAAACGAATTTTAAGGTATCTTCGGGGTACTCTTCAGCATGGTTTGTTGCTACAACCTTGTCCTCCCAGCCACCTGTTTTCTATCACTGCTTTCTGTGATGCTGATTGGGCTGGTGATCCAGATGATCGCAGATCAACGTCCGGTGCTTGTGTGTTTTTCGGATCTAACTTAGTTTCTTGGTGGTCTAAGAAACAAACTTTGATTGCTCGGTCTAGCACTGAGGCTGAATATCGTAGTCTTGCACTTGCCACAGCTGAAGTTCTTTGGCTCAAGTCTCTCCTACATGAGCTTCACATTCAGTTCTCTACTCCACTGATTCTCTGTGATAATCTCAGTACGGTCTCATTGTCTCACAATCCTATTCTTCATGCCCGTACCAAGCACATGGAGCTTGACATCTTTTTTGTTCGAGAGAGAGTTCTAGCTAAAGAGATTCGGGTTTGTCATATTCCTGCTGTTGATCAGATTGCTGATACTCTCACCAAGAGTCTCTCTGCCTCCCGTTTTGCTGTTCTAAGAGACAAACTCAGCGTGGTTGCCTCTCCTTCTTTGTTTCAACCACCATGAGTTTGAGGGGGACTATTAGAGAAAAGGGGTTATTATTGTATTTTCTGATTAGGGGTATTATTGTAATCTCACTGTAAACTTAGTTTGTTACGTGTTGTTACACGAACTGATTCTGTTGAAACAGAATCAGTGACGTGGCCTAGCTTTCTTCCGTGTCCTCTTTCTCTTTGTCTATAAGAGAGGCACGTGTACTCTTTCTAGAGTATTCAATGACATGAGATATTTTCATTCTTTCCTCTTCTCTTTCTTATTTTCTCTCTTCTTCTTCACCGCTTCTCTGCTTCTTTGACAAATCACATGATTTTTTTTATTTCACATAACTTTTCGATATCTACGCAATGACACCCCATTTGACATATTTTATCTCCCACAAACATAGTTTGAATTTATAACAATTGTACCACAATCACAAAAGTGTTTATTCATAAGATCTTCAAATTATGTTTATGCGAGATAAAATATGTCAAATGAGGTGTCATTACGTAGATCTCGAAAAGTTATGTGAAATAAAATAAAATCATGTGATTTGGATACCCGAGTCACAAGTTATGGCCTTCCGAAGTTTTAAGGTAATTGGACTGCCTACGTGGCGCTGACGTGACACGAGTCCCGCCAGTATGAGTGATGAGATTAGTCCCGTCAGCATAGGTGACATGTTTGACTGCATTACTTTGGAAAAATTTATCCAATCAGCTTTAATCGGGTAATTCTTTTGTCCAAAAGCTTTAAAATGGTGTTTTTCCCTTATTTAACCTATTTGTAAAATGTAGAGCAGTTTGGTTATGAATTGATTTAGTTCTTTTGGACATTTTGAATACCCCTACTCATACATTCCTCCATCAGTTCAAATGAAACTCTAAGTAACATAAATATTGAGAGAACGAATAGCAATTTGTTTTTATATAATTTTAAATTAATTCAATTATTCTTCTATCAACCACTCTCAAAACAACGTGAAACAATTTCTAGAAGAATCGTTTCGTTCTGAGAGTTCTAAAACAATGAAGATTCTTGTAAGAAAGAGTTGGTCAATCGGGAGAAACAAACAACTACTTATAAAAATAATTTAATTCATCAAAAATCGATTTTGAATTTATTAAAAAATCAGTTTTGAACTTGATAACCGGTTTATGGTTCATAACCGGTTTTGATTAAAATCGGTTTTAAATCAAAACCAGTTATAAACCATAATCAGTTTTGGAACCGATTCCAAACGGGTTTAGAAAATTAAAAACCGGTTTTAAAAGAAAAAAATTAGTTCAGTTTGAAAACCAAACCATTTACAATCGGTTCGGTTCGGTTTTTGTTAAAATCAGTTATGAACCGTTCCATTCACACCCCTATCTGTAGTAAGCCCAATACTACGTTGTTTTGGGTTGAAATCATGGTATTTTTATAATTTTAGTTTATTTCAGGTTATTATACTCTTTGTAATTATGATTCTCTAATCTTTTAATCCCAAAACAATCTCAGTTTGAAAATAAATGAAAATAACTTAAAGAAATATTTTTCTCTTAAGCTAATTATCAATTCATTTATAAATTAGAGTCTTCATTGCTTTACGTTTTTAAAACTCATGTTATTTACTTCGATACTTCTCTTTATAGATTAGAATCTTTTTTTTTTCTCTACAAATATTAGCTGTTTATGTATTTGTATTAATTATTTAAAAAAAGTTTAATTTTAGTTTTAATTTTCTTCTTCTTAAATTTGAGTCGTTATTCTCTTAAATTAATTACTTTCAAATCTATTTTTATATATTAAATTAGAGTATCTTCTTTTAAATGTCATTTAATCTCTTCGGTTACACAACCATCCTACCATAGAGGTCTTCAAAGATTTTGCTTCATCGTTTCGAAGGGAGGCTTGTTGTGGAAGAGCATGGAGGCTAGTGAAGAGTGGGTCAATAAAAGCACCATTGTAGCAATCGGATATTTTTTAGGAAGGAAGTAGAAGGAAGATTAGAGGCGGAAGAAAGCTAAATTCAGTGAGAGAAGAGAGTTATCGAGGGAGAAAAGAGTTTTGGAAACTTTTTAACTTTTTACCTGGTCTCTTAATTTCTTGGCACAAGCGCTGGCCCACGCTTTCACCAGGGCTATCACAGTTGTTCTATTTTTTTTTATCGAAAAAAATTCATCAATCTCCATGTGATTTGTTCTAAAATCACTTATGTCTTTATGTTTTTTTATTACATATATCTATGTGATTTTTTATTTTTTACGAAGCATATGATATATGTGATAAGAAAAAAAAACTACATGAACATGAATAATTCTGAAGAAAACCACCGGAGTATGGGTGAACTTCTCCCCTTTTTATTTTATAAAGAGGTGGCAATGTGGAATTATTCACCTTAATGTTAACAATGTTTTAATTTTTTTACGTGATGTGAAAATATTTTAAAAAGTAAAAAAAGCAAAGAGGAAAGATATTCTTACTACCAAAATTTCCTATTACTAACTTTCTATCTATCTAATCACTATTGAATCAAAGAGAGAAAATGCTAAAAAAAATTTGAAAAAAGAGAAAATGTTAATCCAATGGTGATTAGATAGATAGTGAGTTGATAGTAGAAGATTTTGGTAGTAAAAATATCTCTCTTAAAAACAAATAAGGCCTTTTGTTTTATTTTTCAAGTAGAAACATAAAACGTTGTCGAAGGTTATTTGTTTTTTCTATTTTTCTATGTAACCTGAGATCTATGTTGCCGCCACTTACACTCGGCACGAAGATGACACTCCGACACGTTAATTTAAAAAATATTAAATTTCGACACGTTAGAACAACATTTTGATAATATAATATTTTTATTTTACGTAATGTATATTATATGTAGTATTCAATAATTTAACAAAAAAATAAAACTAAACTTATAATACCCATTAATTTTGCAAAGAAACATAAGATATCCCAAATGTTTATATTAAACTCAATAAAATCATAATCATAATCTAACAAATCTAATAATTGGAACTTAAAATGCAATGCAACGTAACGTTTAAACCTTTTTTAAGTCTTTGCTATGTGTATTGGAGTATCGGTGAATGTCGGACACGACACGTTAGGATTTTTGAAGTATCGATGTTTCATAGCGATTGAGTTGAATCTAGAGTTGGCAAAAACGAGCCAAAATGCGGGTTGGCTCGTAACCCGCCAAAAATGAGTCCGGTTGGGTTGGCAAAAACAAGCTGCCAACCCAGCTCATTTCAACCCGTGAAAAAATGAGCCAACCAGCGGGTCAAATGAGCCAGCTCGCGGGTTGATTTTTATTTTATTTTATTTTTTTAAAAAAAATACAAAATATAATATACAAAATATAATATACAAAAATGGACAAAACTCACATATGTTATCATTTTTCTTCCTTCTCTAAAGCTAAGTCCCTAATCTTCTCACATTCCTGCCATTTTTATATTGTTAGGCTGTTTTGGCTCTATTTGGTTCAAATATCTTCTTACCCACTTGGTAGTAAGTGGTTCTGATTGTTTCTTGATCTTGATGCAAATTTGTTGTGAAGAAAATTCAAAATTAAAATATTTTGCTTTTATTTCTTATTTTGTAACCCTTTGTTTAAGCTAATGGAAGCCACATAACTGGTGCATTAATATTACAGGATCATTTAAATAGGCTGAAAATGAGCCAACCCGCAACCAACCCGTGAGCCAACCCTAACCCGACTCGGGTCGGGTCGGGTTGAGTTAGGTTTTCTACCTCGGTTTTTTTTTTTTTTTTGAGTCAACCCTAACCCAACTCATTTTTTTTTGAGATAAATGCGAGTTGGGTCGGATTGGCCCATTTTGCCAACCTAGTTGAAACTTGGAATCGCAACAAGGACTAGACAACCGAACCGAATTAACTCTCTTATTTAGTTTACTCTGGTCTAATTGTATCACCGGATATGCAGCCCAGCTTATCACAACGGCCCAATAAACTTAGCCCTGCTTTTCCTATGGGCCCAACAACAGCTGACGTGGATGATAGAAGCATAGCAGCAACTAATCATGAGAGAAACAGAAACCGACTTCTGAACTGATTTCTGTTTCTCACAGTTACATTTCCGTTTTTCCATAGTTAGTTATTGTGTTAACCATTTCTTCGCGCCCTTTTTCATTTCTATCTTATAACCTTTATAACTCATATATATATGAGTCTGTTCTTGTAATATTTCATTATGCAGTAATGAAAAGTTTATTCATTTCTGTTATGGTATCAGAGCTCTAAACAGAGCTCTGGTACTCAGCTTCATTTTTTTTCGGTTCCTCCTTTCTTGAACTTCCCTTGGTTCTTGAACCTCCTTTCATGGAACTTCAAAATCAACTGATGGATTTCAACACCAATCCTTCGCATCCAATGTATTTGCATCCTAATGAAAGTCCCTCACTGATTCTGGTTAATCTTCCTCTCACTGGAAGCAACTACCACACCTGGGCCCGTGGTATGACAGTATCTCTTTTATCCAAGAATAAACTTGGATTCGTAGATGGAAGTATCATTGCTCCTCCTGGTGATGATCCAACTTTTCTTCAGTGGCAACGTTGCAATACGATGGTAATGGCATGGATCCACAGATCCATTTCCGAATCCATTGCCAAGTCGATTATATGGATCGAATGTGCACGAGATGCTTGGCTTGATTTGCGTCAAAGATTTGCACAGTCTGATGTGTTTCGTATATCAGATCTTCAAGAAGAGATTTATAGATTACAGCAAGGAAATCTTTCTATTACAGAATTTTCCACTCATTTGAAGACTCTCTGGGATGAGTTGGAAAATCTGAAACCTCTTCCTTCATGTGAGTGTCTTCCTCCTTGCAACTGTGGAGCGATAGCAAAGATGCGTGCGCATCGTGATAGAGATCACACAATACGTTTTTTGAAGGGTTTGAATGATCAATATGTTGCTGTACGTTCACAAGTGATGTTAATAGATCCGCTACCAAATGTGAATAAAGCCTTCTCAATGATTATACAACAAGAGAGGCAGTTCAATTCTGACACTAGTAATTCAGTTGCGAGTGGTTCACCAGCATTTGCAAATTACAACAATTCAAGTAGTGGAACTACTAATACTAGTCATTTTAACAATGGAAATCGAAGGATGTTCAATAATCAAAATGGAAGAGGTAACAGAGGACGTGGTAGATATAATCAAGGTGGAAGAGGCAACAAGATTTGCACTCATTGTGGTAGAGTGAACCACACTGTTGAAACATGTTACCAACTTCATGGTTACCCTCCAGGCTACCAACGTGAAAGGAGCACTCATACAGTGAACAATGTTGTGCAACAAGATCCTTCTGAATCTGAGTCCAATGCTTCTATGCAAACACAACCATCAAACAACCAAAATTCACTTTCATCCAGCCAATACCAGCACATTCTGTCCATCTTGCAAAAATCCATGCCACATACATCAACTGTTGAGAATTCAACACATGCTGTGAACATTACACAGGTGTCCAATGCACACACAAATGCGTCAGGTATTCATAAGGTTGACTGGATCATAGATACTGGTGCAACTGACCACATAACATACATGTCATCTTTCTTTTGTTCAATGCATAAAATTGAACCGATATCCATTACTCTTCCTAATGGTATGCATGTTGAATGCAATTTTTCTGGTACAGTCAAACTGTTACCTTCTTTAACACTGCTAAACGTTTTGTATGTACCTCAATTTTGTGTGAACCTTATTTCTGCTTCCAAATTGACTCAGTCCATGCAGTGTTGTCTTACATTTTACAGTTCCTTTTGTTTTATAAAGCAGATGCAGTTCCAGGAGACGATTGGTATTGCTGAATGCAAGAACGGCTTGTATGTGATAGTCCTTCAAGGTGATGAAGCTTCAAGGGATAATAATAAAAATAAGGTTGCTGCTGCTGCAACTTCTACAAGTGATCTGCCGAATGTTGTGGACAAGTCTACAGATCCATCTTCATTATGGCATAGGCGTTTAGGTCATGTTTCAGAAAATGTAATGCAGTCAATGTCAATTCAGTTTCCTTTTCTTTCATCTCGACATATAAATCCTTGTGATGCTTGTCATCTAGCTAAACAAAGAAAATTGCCTTTTTATCCAAGTATTACCAAAACAAGTAAAATCTTTGACATCCTGCATGCAGACATATGGGGACCCTTCAGTGTTCCATCTATACATGGACACAAATACTTCTTAACATTGGTAGATGATTTTTCCCGTTTCACTTGGTTGATCTTGATGAAAAATAAAGGAGAGTCTCGCATGCACATCCGCAATTTTATTGCATTTGCTGAAACACAATTCCATTCCAATGTTAAAATTTTCAGAAGTGACAATGGAAAAGAGTTTTTAATGGGTGACTTCTTTTCTTCCAAAGGTATTATACATCAAACTAGTTGCGTTGAGACACCACAACAAAATGCTGTTGTGGAACGCAAGCACCAACACGTGTTGAATGTGGCTAGAGCCATATTATTTCAAGCCTCAGTACCACTTAAACTCTGGTCTTATGCAGTTACTCATAGCATTCATCTAATTAACCGTGTCTGTTGCTCAAGTCTTGGGAATAAAACTCCCTATGAACTGTTGTATGGTGAGCCCCCAGTGTTGACTCATTTACGTGTTTTTGGGTGTTTAAGCTATGTTTCCACATTGTCTTCACATCGCACAAAATTTTCTCCCCGGGCACGAAAAACTGTCTTTCTGGGATACAAAGTAGGTACCAAAGGGTATTTACTATATGACTTACAATCTCATGAATTCGTTGTATCACGACATGTGTTCTTTTATGAGAATGTATTTCCCTTTGCAACAACTACCCCTCATCCTCATGATACTCACTCTACTGAGTCTTCCTTACCTTTACCACCAGATCTTTTTGATTTGTCCCAACCTGTTCTTCATCCTTCAATCCACACTACCACACCATCCTCATTTCAACCTTCTATTCCTGAATCATCACCCAATTCACCCTCACTATCCAATTCACCACTTCCATCTTCTGACTTGCCATTTGCTTTACCAACAGAAACACCTACTAATGACACCTTGGACACTAATAACACACTTTCTGAAACAAATTCTCCCATTCTTCGAAAATCTTCTCGATTGAAAGCTCCTCCAAGTTACCTTAAGGACTATCACTGTGGTCTTTCTGTTAATCAGCCATATCCATCATCTTCAGGTACTTCCTACTATCCTTTATCTCATGTTTTGTCTTATGATAATTGTTGTCCTTCATATCACCATTTTTGTCTAAATTCATGCACACACACAGAACCACACACATATTCTCAAGCTGTCAAGCACACTGAATGGCAGCAAGCCATGCAAAATGAACTCACAGCTCTGGCTCAAAATCAGACTTGGACTCTAGTGCCTCTTCCTCCTAATAAACAGCCCATTGGATGCAAGTGGGTTTACAAGATCAAATTCCATTCTGATGGAACTATTGAACGTTATAAGGCACATTTAGTTGCTAAAGGCTTTACTCAACAAGAAGGGGTTGACTATTTTGATACTTTTTCCTCGGTAGCTAAACTTACATCCGTTCGAACACTCCTTGCAGTGGCTGCTATCAAGGGATGGCATCTTGTTCAACTAGATGTGAACAATGCATTCCTTCATGGAGACCTTCATGAAGAAGTATATATGCACTTACCACCTGGACTTTCTGTTCCACAGTCCAATGTTGTTTGTAAGTTGCAAAAATCCCTCTATGGATTAAAACAAGCCAGCCGACAGTGGTATGCAAAGTTGTCCTCTGCCTTGCTGACCTTGGGCTACCTTCAAACCACTGCTGATCACTCTATGTTTGTCAAAAAGACTGCTTCCGCCTTCACAGTTCTCCTAGTGTATGTTGACGATATTATACTCTCTGGAAATTGTATCACAGAAATCAACCATGTCAAATCATTCCTTGATGATTCTTTCAAAATTAAAGACCTTGGTCATCTTCGTTATTTCTTAGGCCTTGAGGTCGCACGGTCCAAATCGGGCATCATTTTGAATCAGCGGAAATACGCACTCGAATTGATTTCTGATGCTGGTTTGCTTGGAGCCAAGCCTGTATCCACTCCAGCTGATGCTTTGTCCAAGTTGTCTCGCACGCAAGGAACTTTGCTGCAGGATCCAGCTCCTTATAGACGATTGGTTGGTCGTCTTCTTTATTTGACTACTACTCGCCCTGACATATGCTTTGCGGTTCAACAATTATCTCAGTTTGTATCTCATCCATCTGAAGTTCACATGACTGCTGCACTTCGAGTTCTTAAGTATCTCAAAGGCTGCCCATCCACTGGTTTATTTTTCTCTGCAAACACCTCCCTTCAAGTTCGTGCTTTTGCTGATGCTGATTGGGCATGTTGCCCAGATACCAGAAAATCCATCTCTGGTCAATGTGTGTTCATTGGCACGTCCCTGGTTTCCTGGAAGTCCAAAAAGCAATCTACTGTATCTCGTTCTTCATCTGAAGCTGAGTACCGTGCTCTAGCTAGTCTTTCCTGTGAGCTTCAATGGCTTCAGTATCTTTTCCAGGATTTGCAACTACCATGGCTGACACCTGCATCAGCTTATTGCGACAATCGCTCGGCCATTTATTTGGCACATAACCCCACCTTTCACGAACGCTCAAAGCACATCGAAATCGACTGCCATGTTACTCGTGAGAAGATTGTTTCTGGTTTGCTTCGTCTTCTTCCGGTGAAGTCCTCCGATCAGCTTGCCGACGTCTTCACGAAGCCTCTGTCTTCTCCCCTGTTTTCTTCATTTATCTCCAAGATGGGCCTTATTGATGTGCTACGGCCATCTTGTGGGAAATAAATAACAAAAACAAAAATTTAAATAAAGTAAACTAATTAATCTTGATCCGTTTAAATTTTAAGATTTGATAAAATCATTCCAGTGAGCGCAAGAAAATTAGTTATCCTCGAATCTTCAAGAAAGTTAACTATAATTTGCAGATATAAAATGTTCCGGTGGTAAGGGGTTCAAAACAGAGCAATAGTTCCACCGCTCGTGCATCTCTCACAATCATTTCACTAGAAAAGTTAAGTGACCCAAATGGTTTTTTATATTTCTCTAAAAACACATATCAGAAAAATGTGATTAATACAGTTTGACATTTTTGAAATATAATCCAAAAAGAAGAAAAAAAATAAGCATTAAGATAAAAATCAAATTTTACCGTGTGTACAGAAGCGACACAGATGGAGAAACATCATCAGAAGTTGTGGTGAAACCAGAGGAGTTTGTGTTAGAACTAAAGCTTATGTTCTGGTGTTGACCTTCCCCAGAAGCATTTATGCTGAGTGGAGCTATGGAGGAGTTCATTGAGAACTCAAGATATGTTGGCACTGGAAAACTTGATGGAAGATTAGGGAAAGGAGCTTCAAAGTTAAGAACTTGAATTGCATGTCTAACTGAGGGCCTATCATTTTGATTAGGGTGAGCACACCAAAGACCAACAATCATCAAGCATTTGATTTGCTCCTCAGCAAAATCTCCACCTAGTCTTGGATCCACTGCTTCAAGAATTCTACCTTTTCCATAGAGGCCCCATACCCACTCCACAATATTCATTTCATTTTCTTGTGCTTCAAGGCTTATGGGTTTTCTTCCACTAGCTATCTCTAATGCAACAACTCCAAAACTATATACATCTGATTCCTTACTGGCCCTTCCCATGGTAGCACATTCAGGAGCCATGTAGCCTATAGTCCCAGCTAAAGCTGTAGTTTGTGAACCTTTTGCATGGTCCACAAACCTTGCTAAACCAAAATCCCCAAGTTTTGCATTAAACTCCGAATCTAGCATAATGTTGCTTGGTTTTATGTCTCTGTGTACAACGCATTGTTCCCATTCTTCATGCAAGTATAGCAATGCAGATGCTAAGCCTCGAGCTATGTTATATCTCACAGCCCATTTCAACAAGTTTTGTTTTTTGAACAAATGAACGTCTAAGCTTCCATTTGGCATGTACTCATACACAAGCAATAGCTTTTTCTTTTCATGACACCAACCAATCAATTGCACTAGATTTCGATGCCTTAAAAGGCCAATAATTCTTACTTCTGATGCAAACTCCTTTATCCCTTGATTAGAACCTTCTGAAACCCTCTTAATAGCAACATAAGACTTAATGTCTTTGAGATAACCCTTATAAACGCCTCCAAATCCTCCCTGTCCTAGCTTATGCTCATCTTTAAAATCATTAGCTGCATGGGACAATTCAGCATAAGAGTACTTCCGGGGTCCTGTCCCCCTTCCAAAATCCTCACCCATATACTCTTCAAAACCATGATCTTCCTCTTCAGTTACTTTCTTCCACTTCTTCCACAAGCATATTGAAATCAAACACAACCCACCAATTAAAACAGATCCACCTATACCCAATCCCATTGCTAGTACTGTCCTTGTCTTTTTCTTCTGAATGGGAACCGTATTGAAGGTTGGAGACATTGCAACTGGGTTTTGTGAGTTTTCTTGTGCTTCCAAAGTAGAGCTAAAATCCCATGAATAGATACTATGTATAGCAGTTAAATTTCCTGTGGCAGATGAGAAGCCAAGAGTAACCATTTCTGGCAGATAAAGTCTCAGATCAACTATGGCAGATAGTTGCTGCTGCATAACTGTGTCATTGTTATAACCATTGAAAACAATACTTAAATTTAGTGAACTCGAATTGTAACTGATCCAAGCTTCATTGAGCTTTCCTTCCTTGATATCAGCCAACCATGTCACATTAGCAACAGATCTCATAGAGTTGATGTCGATGCCAACATGTTCATTGGGTGGATCCCATAAGTTCCGATAGATATCAAACTCCACAGCAACAAATGGATTATCAGTTGAGTTCAACATCTGATTGTCAAGTGTGAGACCCATGGAACCTCCTTTTGTGGCATTAGGAATCTTTGAACCAGCAGGGGCAAGGAAGAAAGCAAGCCCATCTCCATATCTACTTCGATTCTGTGAATCTATAATAAAAGAGAAATGGGTTGTGAAATCTGTGAGATTTCTTGTGGTATTGTCCCACAGTTGCATCGGTTGGTAATATGTTGCTCGACCAATACTTTTAATCATGTTCTTGTCCACCTGGTTTCTTGTAAGTTGGATAGCTGGTGCTGCAGAATAAGCTGATCCCTCATATATAATGCTCTTGCCATTGGGATCAAAACTAGTGAAGTTAAAGGATAAAGAGGATGCATATGGGATAATCAAGAAGAAGAAAATGGACAACAACATCATTACCAATTGATAGGGGGAATTAAGATTGGGTAACCGGACATATATTGTTTTTGGTGCAGCAAAGATCATTGTTGGGAGCTAGATTCTGCTGAACCTTGCATAGCTCCTCTAAATGAAAGTAGTCTAGTTTGAGCACCGACCCATATAAGATACAATTCTCCAGTATCAAGGGTCTTCTTTTCATTCACATGATATAATTTTTCTCATTTTCTTATTTTGATTTTTGTACCCCATTTTTTTTCTTATAATAATAGGACTCATCTATTTATTTTCTATCTTTATGTGAAAGGAGAATAATAAAATCCTTTCTGTAAAACCATTTTATAATGGGTAAAGGATATCTGAGGTCACTGGAGATAAAGTTATCAGTTATCCCGGTGAACCCTAAACTACATCATTTTAACACAGAAATCAACATGTTTTTATAATTATAATATATTGCAGGGTTATATTAGTCTTTATCATTATAATTTTTTAATCTTATAACCAAAATGACGTTATTTTGAACTCACTGTAGATAACTTTATCTCCGATGTGACCGTGACAGGAGAGATACTTTTCCCTTCTATAATTGTTCTTGTAAACAAATCATTTAAATGACATAATAATGTTAATCTATAATTAAGAACCAAAATGTTAATCTATAATTAAAAACGTGAACAGATTAAGTTCAACTTTGGTATACTGCTTTCAAAGAGTTGACGTCTCAATCAACGAGCTAATCTCTTTTTTAAAATCATGCCGCGTGGGAACGGTATGTATTTTCCTCTCTTCTTCTTTTTTGAGAGTTGATGGGTATCGTTGCAACTTGCAGCAATTAATTAGTATATCTTCTTAGGCCAATGGTATCGCATATTATTCGTTCGTGAGTTCTGCGAAATTTCGGATGATGCATGTTTGACACTTAAAAAATAAAGTTGAATGCTGTTCGCTGAATCTATAAAGTTTTGATGGCTTTTGAAGGTGGGAAGATAAAATAATTGATTATTAAAATAAATTATTAGGATAAAGAATAAGATTTATAAATATAAATTTAAAATAAGGATAAAATTGTAAAATAAATATGATGAGGTGAAAAGGTCAGCATATTTCTTAAAAAAAATTTCCACTTGGGCCTTTTTATTTTTATTTTTTTCTTATTATAAAAAAGCTCTTTTTATAGTTAGAACTTTTATAAAAATATGTTTAACTACTACTTCTTTTAAAGTGAAAAGAAATTAAAGATAACACACACTAACTAATGTCTAATATGGAAATTGATCAGCTTGTGAAAGTAATCTGTTAATTCAAATAAAATAATTAAGAAGAGTGAAATTAAAATTATAAATTTACAAAAAAAAAAAAAATGAAAAGATGATTTTCTCTTATTCAGTTATTCTCTTTCTTCCATTGTCGAAAAGCTGTTGCGTTTTTGTGGAGTTGGTCAATCTTTCTCTCTCTTTTTTTTTTTAACTCTTTTCCTTTTCTCTCTCTTTTCTCGGGAGAGTGACCAAAGTGTCACGTTTTGACAAAAAAATTATCAGACTACCACGCCAACAGTAAATTTTACCAAAATGTCACACGACATAATTCGCTACACAGTGTAGCGAATTATACATGCAAGTAATTCGCTACATAGTGTAGCGAAATATGCCACGTCAGAACCAAAAATGTCACATGTCAAATTTTGACATTTTGGCATAATTCGCTATCTTAAGTAGCAAATTTCTAAAAATTTGACACATGTCATTTTTGGTTCTGACGTGGCATATTTCGCTACACTGTGTAGTGAATTACTTGGATGCATAATTCGCTACACTATGTAGCGAATTATGCCGCGTGGCATTTTGGCAAAATTTACGGTTGGCGTGACAGTATGGTAAATTTTTTGTCTAAACGTGACAAAATGGTCACTTTCCCTCTTTTCTCTCTCTTAGGTTTTGCAAAACATCTGAACCAAATTGATACCACATAAATCTTTGGTATTACTATTGCATCTAGATTTAGTGTATCCCATCAATGAAAATATTACATGTCAGTCAAAATTTATTTATTTTTTCTGTCAAATTTTTTGTTCTCTTCTGATATGTAATGTTCTCATTGATGAGATATACTGAATTTAGATGCAACAATAACACCAAAGATTTATTCACAAACAGTAGGAAAGGATGTTTGTAGAAGGGGATTTAGGTTTTTTTTGGGTTTTTTCTTTCGGTTTAAAACTCGATGGGAATGATCGATTCCACAATCCACGAGTTGCACGGCGATCCTAGCAATCTCATGTGTTCGTCCGGCCTTGCTTGCGATCCAGCTCGAAATTAGTGGAAAAATCGTATGATCTTGCGATCCACTGAGGAAAATCGCGTTTTTAACAATAATAATTATACATATAAAAATGAATCAATTGTATAATTTTGTAATTATTAATTTAAATATATTTTTTCCTTTTATTATCACTAATTCATTTTTATATAATTATGAATTCTCAGGTGAATTTTTTTTTTCACATCCAGATCCGTCTAATATACTAATGAAGCTATAGATAACACTTTTAAATAATTGCAAGTATGCGCACATTGAATAACAGTGTCGCTTAAGGCTATCATTGCCCGTGATGGCAGCCAGCTGCTTTCACCACGGAGAGGTTATTTAAAGTGAAATGGGACCATCAAAATGATGGTCTCTTAGTATAAATAGGAGGATAAAATTAAAAAAATGGAAAAATAATAGGAATAAAAAATAAAAATTAATACTGTGAGAATGAGCACTAAAATATTAAGTGATCCTAGAACATATTAAATATTTCCCTTTGTTTCACTGCTCCCCGGGCATATGGTCTCATTCCAAAATCATATCATTCCAAAAATAGAAAAGGGATCACCTATAAAAATAGTTGAGGATTACTTTAAAAAATTCCTTCACCACGGTAGCCACATGGCAAACAAGTAATCGGGGTTGACTTAGAATAGCCAATAAAAATATAAGATTTAGTATAATCTTAGAAATAACGGTTTATAAGTAATGAAGGGGGTGTATAATACAGGGATTTTTTTTTAGATTTTCGAAAAAATAACATTGAGAGTCGTATTCATCCAAATTTAGTATAAAGATTATGAAATTTTTTCACGAGGATCTAATTTTTCCAAAATTATGGTTTGTGAACACTTTTTACTTTGGGGTTTGATTTTCTCATGTTAAATGAGAATTCAATTCTCATGTTGTAGAGATAAAAAACATGTGGGACCCATGTATTAGAAAAAATTATATGTAGGACCCATGTCAGCACGAAAATCAAAGAATGTATAGGAAAAATTTAATTCTCATGTTAAATGAGAATTATAAAACCCTTTTACTTTTAAGACAAAATACCATCCAATAATACCATCAAGGGTTGGTATTTTTAGATTTCTAAGAGGTGGAAAAATATTTTTACCTCTGCGCCACTGGCGCAAAACAATATTTCCTTTCCACACCATTAGTGTGGTAATGGCGCCACTAGCGTCAAGTCTTCAAGCAATATTTTCTACTCGCATCAATAGCGTGATGATGGCTCCACTCGCGCCAGTAGGGCAGTTTTTAAAATCACCCTACATTTTAAGTAACATTTGACTATCAACCAAACATAAAATGAAAAAACTTGAGCCAAAATTCCTGGTAATATTTTAGCCTACCAAACAACTTTTTGGTCATATTCCCGGAAAATACTCTTTCCTAGCATATTCTTGATAATTGTGATTCTCACGTATAAATTTTTTTCCCTCTACCAAACGCCTCATAAGAGTAATGTAGTGGTTAGGGATTTAGATAATTTACATGAATTTATATATTCAAACATCAATGTTATCATTGAATAATAATAATGGGCTAGGATATTCTTACTACTCATTTTTTCTACTACCACTCCACTACCACTTTAATCATCATTGGATTAGTAAGAATATCCTAACTCAATAATAATAATAATAATATTTTATTTTATAATCATCTTTGTTGATAGTGTTTTATATAGAACAAATGGTTAAGGGACACGTAATGTAATATTCTTGTGTAATTCCTTTTATTCAAATATATATTAGTGCTTCAGCTATCTTTTAAGACACACAGATTACATCATATATCTTTCATTTTCTTCTCTCTTAACATGGTATTAAGAGTTTGACAAGAGACCATCCTAATTTGTGCTTACCCGGTGGCCCATTGCCTACTGGTGACAAATTTTTTCAGAAACCAGGTTGTCCTCTTAGTTTCTGGTCTCTTAACCTCCAGCACTAGTCTCTGTACCCGAACACAATCCCAACCTTCAGCAACCTCCCAAGATTATTTTTAGCTGCATCTTCGGCAAGTCACCGTTGCCATCCGTCATCGACCCGCCCCCCTAGAGAATTTTCCAACCGATCCTCCCACCGTTCAGATCACCTCCTCACACTGGTCCTTTCTATCCGAGACCCACCTCTAGCCCCTATATAACGCACCCCCACACGCTATTCAAAGTTACAACGTCTTTGTTTCTATGGCAGAGTATGGTTGCCCTATATTATGTGCAATTTGGAAAAACTTTGTCGCCTTTCTCACCTAGTCGTGGATCTGTGGTTTTCGTGTTGATCGGAGATTGTTTCGTGGTACGTACTATTGTGCTCAGGGCAGGTATACCGATTGTATAAGTAATAAATCAATGAGTAAAGTATTGTTCTCACGAGGATTAGAGGCTCCAAGCATTAATTTTACTATTTCACTTAAGTTGGACAAATCCAAGGTTGGTTTGGGAAGAGTAATTTTTAATTGATGGAAAACCAATTAAAGTTTGTAAAAGAACAATTGCCAAGCAATAATCTAATGCAAGAAAGGTATTCAAACAATTACAAGATGAGTTGGAAAACAAGAATAAAAACCACCGTTAGGGTTTACTTCACTTCTAATCCTCTTTACATAATTCAACCCAATTCAATAAATTTCTAACTCTATTGTTTCAAACAAATTCTACATCTAAGTGATAATTGGTTAAATCCCTAATGTCTTATTTATTTAACTCTTTAACCTAATCAGGATCCTAATCACTTAGAAATCCCTTTTAGATTTAGCCTTACGCGCGATGAATATCACGAGTGTAAAAATCCTACAAGTCTATGTTTAGAGCATGCAAAAATTTGTGTTTACCCCTGTCTAGATTTCGATCACAATATCTCTATTTAGAACTCTAACCTTCTTCATTCCTATATGGTTGATAAGATCATATAAGAATTTGAACAATTAATTTAAGATAAATACATAATAATTTGAGACAGATTTTTATAGAAAAGAAAGTGGAATCGACATAAAGATTCACATTGGATCCATATCCCTAACTACAAAGGGAATCAGCCAGACATAGTTGACTTAAGCAAAAAAAGAAAAAGAAAAGAAACTAGATGAAATCATTGAGAGAGGAATGATGGTTGATCTCCACTGCGACACTTCGATCTTCCTTCAACCTCCTTCTTGATCTTTTTTTTCAGAATTCTCTGGTTTCCTCTTCCACTCGTGAATGTTTCCAAAAACTGACTTTTATGTCGAAGGGAAAAATATCTCTAAAATCCCACCAAATCTTCTATCATATCTTCAAAAATTAGATTAGAATAAAAAAACTTGAATTTTAAAAAGACGCTTTTGGTTTGCTGGCGCTACTAGCACGGGGAATCATATGGCATTTTGAGGACTTGGCGCTAAAGGCGCCATGATAGTGCTGTTAATGTGAAGAAGAAGATGGGTTGGCGCTTCTAGAGCTGTACTTGGTGCTCCAGGCGCGAAGATACTAAGAGATAAAGATGGGGCGCCAGCTCATTTGTTCCTTTCACTTGCTTTTCTCTTTTCTCAAGAGCTCTCCAACTTGATCTTCTTCACTAAGCCAAAATTCCTACAAAACACGAGAATTTCTTATGAGAATATTATTGAGAGTAAAATAACACTTTAATTACAATTATCATATGTTTTTTGGTTATTTTTAGATCAATTTCATGCTTAATTTGATTCTTAATATATAACAAGTTAAAAGCTCATCATGTGTTCTTACTTGCACTCATTTAGTCTTTTTGGTTCCCATTTTTTATCTTTCTGGGTTACCCATGGCTGCATCTCAATTTGGTGGCATGTCCTATGATGTACATAAGTTGGAGGAGCCGATTTTCAATAAATACTTTCATGCTCCATTTTGGCCCTAGATTAAAATAAAAAAATTTGAATTTTAAAAAGACACTTCTGGCTTGCTGGCGCTACTAGCACGAGGGAATCATATATCATTTTGAGGACTTGGCGCTAAAGGCGCCATGGTAGTGCTGCTAGCGCGAGAAAGAAGGTGGGTTGGCGCTTCTAGGGCCATACTTGGTGCTGCAGGCGCGAAGATACTGAGAGATAAAGATGGGGCGTCAGCTCACTTGATCCTTTCACTTGCTTTTCTCGCTTCTCAAGAGCTCTCCAACTGGATCTTCTTCACTAAGCCAAAATTCCTACAAAACACAAGAATTTCTTTTGAGAATATTACTGAGAGTAAAATAACACTTTAATTCAATTCTCATATGTCTTTTGGTTATTTTTAGATCAATTTCATGCTTAATTTGATTCTTAATACATTACAAGTTAGAAGCTCATCATGTGTTCTTACTTGCACTCATTTATTTCTTTTTGGTTCCCATTTTTTATCTTTCTGGGTTACCCATGGCTGCATCTCAATTTGGTTGCATGTCCTATGATGTACATAAGTTGGAGGAGCCAATTTTCAATAAATACTTTCATGCTTCATTTTGCATGGGTGAGTTAAATGACTCTAATTATAATTCTTAGGCATCCGACATCAAACTTTGACTTGACTCTAATTCAGGGTTGGTTGTTTCTGAATTGAATAAGAGAAAATAAAAAAATTTGAGAAATAGAATAAAGGCACGTAAGTAATTTACTATATTTTCCCTCCTTTACCTCAAAATTAGGGAAACTTTGATTTTAAGGGTGAGAACTGTATTGGAAGATTTTATAAAAATCCCCTATTCCTTTCCCCCATTTTTTAAAATTCACATACAAAAGGAAGACATAAGCAAAACCTTCCATTTCCTTCCATTTCCCGCTTAATATTGACTCCCAAACACGAAAATATTTTGAGTGCAACCGTCTCACTGAGTATTCAGTGCGATGGTATTGTTATAACTATGTGCTCTGGGGAGTATATAGTTATAATATTAAAGTTATTTTTCTCTCTTCAGAAATTTACAGGTTGACGTAAAGAGAGAAAGAGAGAGAAATAACTTTAATATTACAAAATGTACTCCTCGGAGTACATAGTTATAATAGTATCATCACACTGAGTACTTAGTGCGATGGATGCACTAAAAACACATAAAAAAACATCCTAAATGTCCTCTAAGTTTATAAGGCATAATATTTTTAAACCGGTGTAAGAATAAGACATTTTATACCAATTCATGATAATTAATTTCCTTGCATTTGACGACTCAAATATCTAATAAATTAGAACTGTTAGATATAAATAAGATCAACGATCAAGATTGAGAGTGTAACTTACATCGGAATAAAATGATCCTGGCCTTATATATATATATATATATATATATATATATATATATATATATATATATATATATATATATATATGTTGCCAAATACTAGTGCAAGGCATTGTTTGTTGCACTATCAGGTTAGAGATGATTTCAAGAACTTACACTAGAGACATAATTTTCATTAGAGAATCGTATTCTTCATGCTTTGGAGCACCGAAGACTGGTTGGATTCAAGATTACGCGAAACCTTGAAGATTCACTGTGTCATCACACTAATAGAGTTTGGGAAGCTTTCTTATTTTCTTGATTCCACTATGTTAGGCTAAGTTTTTGTAGTTAGGGCTAGATGGGACTCAATTAAACCTTTTTATTATGAATAATCTTTAATGTCGAATTTCTTTTAATATTGAATAAATTTATCTTTTCTTCATGCCTTCTATAAGTTTGATCTTATAGATTGGTCTATGGTGAGTGTATGACAATAAGGATGTTAGTACATGAATCGTGCATGGTAAATTCATCATTAATTCTTACGATTCTAGGGATAGACATAGGAATAATGCAATCTTTATGATTTTTGGATTTAATTCTATTTTCTTTGAAGAACAACTGGGGAACTAGGATTCTTTAAAGAGAGTAAAGAATTAGGATTTGAAGGGATCAAGTCTTAATTAACTTAGGGAAATCGATTGATGATATTAAAAGGACATTTAATTAAGGATCTTACTTCATAACATAAAAGGAAGATTGAGAGAAATTGAAATCCTAACTACGTTTCTTAATTGTCAAGTAACTCATATGTTACCTTCTTGCTTTGTTATTTAGTTTGGTTTTCATTTAATTCTCGTGTTCAGTTGTCCAACTTAAGCGTAATAGCAAATTAGTGAATGAAATTTAATCCTTGTGTGAACGATATCTTACTCATTACACTTTATTACTTGTACGACCGGTGAACTTGCCGAAATCGCAACAAAGTTTTGGTGCCGTTGCCGGGGACTAGTATTTTCAACATTAGCAGTAGCTATAAGCATTTTAGATTGGAACTTTATTTTCTGTTATTTAATTTTGTTTTTATTAATCTTTTTAGTTTTTATTTAATTAATTTATTTGTTTGGTTTATGCGAGGCATCGTTGACACCGGCTCTTTTTGTAGTTTAATCCAGAGATAGAGAAAACCACAAAAATAAATAGAAAAAATGCACGAGAAATTAAACAAAAAGAAGTGTCAAGTTCTACCATTTTGAAGGAGGAAAAACTATGGAAGAAACTCAACTACCACTCCTTCCAAAGACGCTAGGAGATTACATGACTTCGGCTAGATTCTCACCTACTGTAAGTATTGTGAGGCCACCAATGGATGCAAACAATTTTGAAATCAAGGTGATCAATTTGGCGGAGGAGGCGCTGAGGATACATACCTTCATCTAGAGAATTTTCTGCTGTGCTGCGACACTTTGAAGATGAACAGAGTTCCTCGGGATGCTATTTTGCTGAGGATATTCCTATTCTCATTGAAAGACATAGCCAGGAGTTGGTTACAGGCATTACCTCAGGGAAGCATAACTACATAGGATAATCTGTCGACAAAGTTTCTAGATAGATTTTTCCCTCCATCCAAGTTAGCTAAGCTAAAAGCTGAGAACTCGTGCTATGCTCAGAACGACAATGAGTCATTATATTAAGCGTGGGAAAGATTTAAAGGACTACTTAGAAAATGCCCATAACACATATTAGCGGATTAGGAACTAGCTCCAATTTTCTTCTCTGGAACGACTCCAGCTTTAAGATTAATGGTGAATGCTGCTGCAGGAGGATCATTGAAGCACTTGAGTTGTTTGATTCATTAGCCTCTCAGGAGTCTGGTAATGCCCCAGTGTAGCCAAGGAGAGAGAGGATAAAGCAATTAAAGGGGTATGATACGTTGTTGGCTCAAAATGAACAAATATTGCAAATAAACAAGGAGCAACAACAACAATTGGATGCTCTTACAAAGCAGTTCACAACTCTCCAAGTCTTTGCCATAATGCTCCACCAATTGTTTGTGAAGTGTGTTCAGGTGATCATGCTAGTGGGGAGTGTTACATCTTAGGAGCACCAGAGTCAGCTCAAGTGAAAGAGGTTTAGTTCGATCAGAGCAACCCCCCAAAAGAACCAATATGGCGACACCTACAATCCGAGATGGAAGAATCACCCAGGTTTCTTCTACAAGTCGTCATAGCAGTTGCAACCATCTCCTCCGGTTCAACCACCTCCTCCTCAGCAAAGTAATCCTTTAGAGTTAGAAAAAGCACTGATTCAACTCAGGAAGACTACTACTAATTACATATAAGGTGCTAATGCCTTCAGAAATGAGTATAATGGTTTAATGTGTCTCTAGTGAGCCTCAAATGAAATCATTTTGGGGTTGCAAGATTAAAAAATTATAATGATAAAATAATATAACTCTAGAATAAATTAGAATTACAAAAATATTTTTTTAACCCCAAAACGATGTCATTTTGGGCTCATTAGAAATAACTTTATCTCCAGTAACTGAAGAAACATTAAACCCATATATAAAGGCAATATTGTATTACTTTAAAGGATTAATTGAATCTAGCGATAAAACTCACTGCCAATTTCAACATTATGAAATTCAAAGTCACATTACTAGAAAAGAGCATTCGATGTCTCCATTGATTTACCACATCCAGACTTGCTTAAGGAGAGATTAAAGTGTTCATATCATGCACACGTATAGGTAGGGAAACCAAGTGGCGGACTGACTGGCCTCCCACAATCAAGATCAAGACTGGAGTTTGCAGGAGCTCATAGAACCATCGAATAATTGTATTCATCTTTTGAGAAATGATGAAATAGGTGTTTCCTTCCCGAGATTATGTGCTGGGTAGTTTCTTAAGTTTATTTTTGTTTTAGCTTTCCCTAGTATTCCAAAAAAAAAGGAGCAAATATATCTGTCCAAAATTGAGACAAAAATATTTTTTGATTCCTAATTAAAGACATGTTAGACCAGTTTATTGATAAAACATCTATCCTTGTTTTCATCCAAATATATGTTAAACACTAAATACATTGTTTTGTTAAATATGTTTTCTTTTCACATATAAACCAATTTTTTTCCGTTGATGCCGGCCGTCGAAGATGCTATGAATGAATTGAACCTTGCACACCTACTAATTTAGAGTGTTTGCCATTCAGGGGTGTCTGAATGATATTTTTGTCCGTTTGGTATCGCCCCAAAGTTAGGCGGGAGATGTTTAGTTCTGTGAACTAATCCATGAAAATATTTTTATATATTTTTTAATGAGTTTTGCGGATTCATGGGGAAGTCACAAATGACATCACATCATGTGATCTCGTAATCCAAACCCCTTACCCTTCTTAGAATATTTATCTCCAATCAGATCCATATATTTATAGAAGTTGACTTGTTGGTACCTGCATGAGGCAATGACATGAGAAAATGGATAGTGAAATGTAGTTAACCTTCCACATTAACAATTAGGTTTGCTCAAATCAACCAAACACAATCATCTGTTATATAAAATAATTAAAAATCTCTTCAACCTCAAACCTGTGCGAATTATGGTCATAACTATAAAAGACATGGATATATGCTGCCTTCTAGTTATTTTGCATTACATAAAGTAGCACTTTACTATGACTAATAAGGGCTTTGCTCTCTCTCCTCTTATAACAAAGTACTTATTTGATTTTTTTTTTTTTTTAAGAATTAAGGGCTTTGAATAGTTGATGTCGTGCCACACGACACTATCTATAAGTTCTCTAAGGTTTTGTTTGAGAGTTTGGAGGGGAGGGAAAGGGAAGGAAGGGGATTCAAGGGAGAGGGAGGGGAAGGAAGGGAAGGAAATTGGAGGGTATCCCCTTCCTTTATTTGGGAGTTAAAAAATATGGTAAAGGAGAAATTGGAGAGTTAATGAGATATTTTTACAATTATATCCTTTTTTTAAAATTAATATAAATATTATATTTTACAAATATAATCAAATTTAAAATTTCATAAAAAAATTATTTACTTATTTTCACACTACTAAAAAAGATCATATTTTTGACGAGATTTTTACATTGTAAACGACAAAAATTTTGTCAAAAAATTACTTTTCTGTCGAAAGGCGACGAAACTTTTATCTGATGAAATTTTTTACAAAAATAAATTTTCGACGAAAAAAAGAATTTTGTAAAAAATTTTGACGAAATATTTTCCATACAAAATTTTCGATGAAAATATGTCCCGATGAAAATTTGACGAAAATTTTTTAGGGAAATATTTCTATCAAAACTTTTGACGGAATTTAGATTCCATAAAAAAATTTGACGAAATATTTTTCGTCGAAGATTTTTGTCGAAAATGTGTCTGTTGAATATTTGGATAGAAATATTTTTTATCGAGAATTTTGAAGAAAATATTTTCCGTTGAAAAATTTGACGAAAATTTTTTTCGTCAAAAAATATGATGTAAATATTTCCGTCGAACACTTTTGAAAGAATTTAGATTCTGTAAAGTTTTTTGACGAATTTTTTTCGTTAAAAATATTTACAAAAATGTTTTTCGTCAAAAATTTCGACAAATATGATTTTTTGTGAATACTTTGAGGTGGTGTTTGTTTCAGGTTTTTGTCAAACTTTCCTGGGGAAGTGATGCATGCATTCTAGTAACTCCATGTTTGGTTCACTGATTTTCATTTTTTTACCCATCTTTCCTTGTTGCCCATCTATCTTGCATTGTGTGTGATTTGTCTGAAAATCACTGTTACAGATTGCTTCCTGGAAAGTGGTATTTTGTGTAAATACTGGAGAAGTTGAAAAAGTGACAAAAGTGGCATAAATGAGTGACTGTGTTACCCCTCACACTGGTCAACCTTTTGCTTACTACTACAGCTCGTAGCTAGCGTATATGTTCATCTATGTAAGGATCAGTCCGAGATATCGAAAACAGGTTGGTCACGACTCTCTTTGGATTGGCGAGATTCAGTATGAACATTCACTTTACCTCATCTCTCTCCATTACTCTATTTTTAGCTTCTTTCACTGCTTTGTTCGAGATAGAAAGTTCCACCTTGCCGCTGATTTAGGAGTTTAGCTCTATCAAGAAAGTTCCACCTTGCCGCTGATTTAGGAGTTTAGCTCTATCAAGTAAGGTAGGCCACCTCTGAAGAGAACCAACTTGGATTGCTGAGGCTGCGTGGATATTACCGTTTGGACAATTCTTAGTATAAAGGGTAATTTTTAAAAGGATAGTTTCGTAATTTCAATTAGTTTCCCATCAATATTTTATATTCAACCAAACACACTCTTCAGGAATTTCACTTAATTTTCCTAGTAAAATTGTACTCAACCAAACAACTTTTTTTACATTTTCATACCAAACTCAGTTTCCAACCATTTCCCTATCAATTACATTTCCATAGTATTCAAAATTTTTTTCCTTAACCAAACACCCCCCGAGGGAAATGTTTTCACGGAATTTAGATTCGTAAAGAATATTGACAAAAAAAGAAATTCGGTCATAATTTTTTACATAACTATTTTTTCATCACAAATTTTTACGGAAATATTTTTCGTCGAAAATTTTCGTTTGAAATGTGTTCCGGGTTTTCAGCGGTAATATTTTTCATAAAAAAATTTTCGACAAAATTATTTTTTGTCGAAGATTTTCGATGCAAATGTGTTACGTCAAAATTTTTGACGGAAATATTTTTTCTTGAGAAGTTTGATAAAGTATTTCCGTTGACAGATTCGATGAATTTAAATTCTATCAAGAATTTTGCGTGAATTTTTTTCCGAAATTTTTTTATGTCAGTGATTATGGCCAAATCTTGTTCCGTCTCTAATTTCTTCTTTAGTTTCATCGGAAATGTTTTTTCGTCTGTATTTTCGACGTAATATGATTTTTGTCAAGTATTTCGTCACTATTTTTGACGAAATACTTTTTGTTGATATATCTTATCGGTATTTGAGATTTTTCTAATAATGTCACATTTAAAAATGATTCATAATTTTATAGTTTTCATATTTTATTGCTGAGGGTAGATAAGTAATTTTCAATATTTCCCCCTTCAAACATCTCAAATTGAGAGAACTTTTTTTTTTTTTTTGGTAAATACATGGGGCATTGCCCCACGAAACAGACAAAACGAAACAAAAGAAAACAAACAATAACAGGAAAAAGCAAGACAGAAAGAAAACTAAAAACCATCGACTCAGAAGAAACAAACTCAGCATCTTGCAGCTGGAGTGATGACTCCCGGATCCAGCATATCAGCAGTAAGAAGATTAAGTAGCTCACTGTGAGGGGATGTAATAGTGGATAAACCAAAAGGATCATCCATTGCTTTCTTCGCTAGCCAGTCCGCACAATGATTACAGGTCCTAGAAATATGCTTCAACAAGACAGACAAATCCTTATTGAGAGCAGCTCGAATCTTAGTTACCAGAGGTAGCTTTCGAGTGTCATTACCAGACATGGTAAGAAGGCCAATGGCTTGAGCAGAATCTGATTCAAGAATAATTTTCTTCCAACCAGATTTCCAAGCAAACTCCAACCCATGTAAAATAGCCCAGAGTTCAGCTTGCAAAGGGGAGCAGGAACCAATAAAGACAGAGAAACCAGAAACCCAATTCCCCTCCCAGTCTCTCAATAATCCCCCACATGCAGCTCTCTCATTAGAAACTGCACCATCAACATTTAATTTTAAATAACCTTGAGTTGGAGCAATCCAGGCAGGGGAGGATCTGATGGGGGGTATATAGGATCAACTTTTGTTAACCATTTTCTGTTACAGCACCTTAACTCTCTAATTGATTCAGCAATACAAGGAGAAGGGTCTTCAGGTCTCTTTACAAAGCCTTCATGAAGCTCTTTATTTCTCCAATACCATAAGAAATTACAAACGGTAAAGAAAAAGTCCCTCCAGTCCTTGGCATGGGTATTCTTTATATTCAAATTGAGGATAATCCACTATTTGGAACAGCTTGAGGTGAAAAAACCAGGAGGAAGAGGATGCAACAAAGGTATTAGCCAGACCTTTTTAGCTTTATTACAGTCTCTAAAAGCATGGAGCAGGGTCTCCGCTAGATCAGGACAAGAGGGGCAGCTATTAGAGGAATCACTCCATTTGCTGATATAGTCTTTAGTTAGCATCCTACCATGGAGCATTTTCCACAAAAGAAGCTTAACTCTCTCTTTCCCTTTCCAACTCCATATCCGGTCCCAGCAGCTATCACTAGAGAGGGAGTTAGGACAGGTCAGATTTCTATAAGCCGATTTAACTATAGACTGACCTGGAAGCAAATTTCTCCAGCTAACACAATCCTCTCCTGCTTCCCCATCAGGATGAGGAATAGCCATAATCTGGTTTACTACACTTTCATTAAAATGGTTAAAGAGAAAGTGCGTATTCCATCCCTCTCCTGAAGAGAAAGAATTATGGTTTATTTTGAGATCAACAGTCTCAGCTGAAAGAGGAACAATTGCTAACGAAATTAAGCTAGTGTTGAGACCAGCCCAATCATCCTTCCAGAAATCAACCTTCTTCCCATTACCAATCTGCCAAGAGATGTTACTTAACATATCTGGCCAGACTTTGCATAAACTTTTCCATAAATGAGAATCATACGGTTTAGAAGATACCTCCTTTAACAACTCTTTATTTCTGCCATATTTAGCCACTAGCACTTGAGCCCACAGGTGGTCAGGGGATTGAATTAACTTCCAGGCACATTTTTGCAGGAAAGCTTCATTTTGCTTTCTAAGATTGATGATCCCCAAACCACCTTGCTTTTTGTCCATCTGGAGCTGCTCCCACCTTACCGCATGGTGATTCCTATGATTATCAGTGTCTCCCCAAATAAAGCTCCTTTGAATTCTTTCTATCTCATCAGAGATGCCCTTTGGGAGAAGGCTATTCTGCATATGAAACATAGGAATAGCTGAAATGACTGATTTAGCTAATGTCACTCTCCCTACCATAGACAAGCAGCTCTTTTTCCAGCCCTGGAGTCTCCCATTTACTCTGTCCATGATCTCTCCATAATGTAGTTTATTTATTCTTCCATGCTTCATTCTATAGCCCAGGTATCTGCCAATAATTTTAATTTCAATGGTGAGAAGGATTTTGAATGGTGAGAAGGATTTTAATTTTAATTGAGAGAACTTTAATTTCAATGGTGAGAAGGATTTTGAAGGATTTTGTAAAAATTCCCAATTCCCTTCCCCTATATTTTTAAACACCCAAACAAGGGAAGAGCTTACTAAAACCCTTCATTTCCTTCCCTTCCCCTCCGTAAACCAATTTCCAAACAAAACCTAAAGAGATCCATAGAACTTGAAATGCAAAATAAAACAAAAGGATAAGTTATCGTCAGATCAAAATCAAACCAACGGTTACAAAATAATATCAAGTGAGAACTGTTAATTTAATTTTGATTTAACGATAATGATAATAATAGTAAAGGTGAATAAGAAAAAATAATAATAAATATAAGCCTCCTAAAAGAATAAAATAAAAATTAAATTTTCCTGCCGCAAAACTCATTAATTTTTTTTTTAAATATATAAAAAAGTTTTGCGCGAATTGGCTCTGCACCGAAATATAATTTTGGGACGTAAGAAGCCAGTGAGAGAGTTTGACGGATACAGAGCCGTCGAAAGCTAAGAATAAAGACCCAAATGTCATTGTTGAACAGTATCCTATTCTAGTGTCATTTCCACTCTCTCCCTCTCTCGAAAACCTTTCACTCTGAAACGTGATCCTCAGTTTCCAGTTTCTATTTTCACGTTTACTGTCACTGTCAGTCGACGATTTTGTGAGATATTCAAGCTCCATTTGTGCAAGGTAGAATACCATTTTGGGTTTTTCTATTTTGGTTAGTCTTCTGAAATGCATTTTTTGATTCTGTGTCATACCATTCTTTCTGCCTAATACCACTCCATTCGGTGTTCGCAAACAGGTAGTTCCATATTTAGAGGTATCTTCAACTTCAAATTATTGAGTGGATGATGATGAACATGAAATCTTTTTGACGGTTCAACCACTTTATCAGCTACAACTTATGATGCTGTAGTGCCTTGTATGGAATGAGTTGATTCTTTTCCCTCTCGCACTTGCACTGAATTATGTTCCTTTGAATCAGGTTTTTTCATACTGAACTTATCTAATTCACGTGGCTCTTTGCTAAAATTCTGTAGATGGAGATTGCAGTTGATTTACTTGTGGCTTATCAATCTCATCTTTTGGTTCAACAATACTTTTTGCATTTGAATGTATAGCTGTAACTTGTGCAAGTCCTTCCTCTTTAGAAGTGGTAGCTTCTAGTGCATGAATGGGCCTTTCCCCTTCCTTTTCTTGTTGTACTTCATCTATCTGTGGAATTTCGTAGTCCATGTTTGGCCATGATAATTCATGAGGCTCCTTTCTTTGGATTTCCATTGGCAAAGGTGTCATCTCTTTCATATGTGATTTTTCAATTCCTTTATTTGGAGTTATTTCAATCATTGTTGGAGGTTCCACCTTCATTTTAGAAGTGAATTCTTCTGATTCTCTTTGATGTTACCTCTCTCTATAGTTTCATGTATTTTCTCTCTAATCTGTTGGAATCCACAAGCCTTTTCAAACTTTGGAGTTTTCCCCTTAATTTTATGGTTATTATCTTCTACTGTTTGAGTTGTTTTTCCCCTCTCTCTTTTGAGTAATTCTCCGGAAGCCTCTTAAAATTAGTCATTATTTGCAATCTTTGGTCCTTCTTTTTTCTCAAAAACTATTTCTGCTCTTTGTTTTTGTTCGAACCATTCTTCTTCTACAGCCTTTGTTACTTGATATGCTTTCTTATCATTGTTCTGTTGCACACATTGTTGACCCCGATCTTCAATTGAAATCTTTGGGCCTTTGGTTTCCTCCTGATTTATTTCTTGCAACCCACACTGACCAAGTGCTTCTTCTTGCCGATCAACCTTTTGTTCATCTTCTAATTTGAGAGGCTCTTGCTTTTCATTCCTGCTGCTAGAGGTGACAACTCTTTCTGGTGTAGCTCTGGAATCTCATTCTTTGATCCTGTCACTTTAACTCCCTTGTTGCATTTGGAAGTGAAAGTTATTGATTGATATATTAGTCACAGCTATTTTATGCACGTGTAATATTTTAGTTTCAGCCACTGCTTGGGTTTGTTATTGATGCTCTCCGGCAAGTATACCGATCGCACAAGTAATAAAGTGATAAGAAAAGTTCGTCTCCACAGGGATTGGGATCTAATATCAATTAAACTTTTTCTCAAAGAATGGAAAAATTCAAATAGGGTTGTGAAAAATATTGTCAAATTGATGGAAATTCAAATCTGAAAATAAAAGACTTATTTTTGTATTTTTGTTTTGAGAAATAAAACAATAAAAATGAGAAATGATTTGTAAAAAGGATATGAGAAAAACATTGTAGCCAGGGCTCATTCACCAAATGATCCCCGCTTTTTACTCCGGATTGATTTACAACAATTATTTATATAATTACTCAGAAAAATTATCATTTAAAAGATTTAATAGTTAACCCTCAATTCCTTGCAGGGTTAACCCTTTAATCCAATGAGAAACCCCAATTCCTTGCAATGTTTCTCATGGGATCAAGCAATGAGCGCGATAATTTAAGCATCTGCAATCGTATACACGTCTATTCCTAGCACGCATACAGATTGTTATCTTACCCCCTTTCGAGATCAAAACCCCAATATTCCTATCTAGGGTTTTGATCCTCAGAATATCCCCAACTATCAGATTGATCAACTCTAACAAAGAAGATATCAAATTCGCGCAGAGTAATGATAAAGATAATTATATAAATCAAAAACCATAAATCAATCCTTCGCATCAAGGGTTCACATATGGATCGTGACCCTGACTACAATAAAAAGATCTAGCCAATCAACATACTGATCGCTGATCTAAAATTCAACATAAACTAAAAATAAAAGAGAAAGAAAAAGAAGAAGATGAAGAACGAAGAACGCGAAGAACTCCACAGCTGCCCCTTTCTTCACCCGGTCCAGATCTGAATGGAATGGAATGGTGGAGGACCACCCTTTTTATACTTGTGGTCCATGTGATGTTGCGTGAATAGATAAGGATGACACTTCAGCATGATGTAATGCTGACAAAGCATCCTATCTTTATTTACTGCAGTGCCAGCTGTGCTTTGACTCAGCGCTTTGATTGCAGATTCTTTCCTTAATTGCTTCAGTGCTAATTGAGGATAGTTTGACATGTGATTTAAATGGTGCAGCGTTGATCAAGGATAATTTGGAATTTGACATGATGAGCTTTAAATGCTGATTCGTGTGCTGTTCCTCTCAAAGTGTCTAGATCTGCCTCCCAATTTCTGAGTTCCACCTTCGGGTTTTGTGAAAAGTTCTATTTATAAGACTCTTTTTTTCCTCGCACAACACAGTAATTCTTTCCCGAAAATGTCTTGAAACGTATAACTGAAGATTTAATTAAAACTTATTACGTAACTGAAGAATTAAATTAAAACTTATTACGTAACGTAAGAATTAAATTAAAAACAGTTTTGAATTCAAATTTTGAATTCAAAATTTCACTTCTTTTTCCTGTAAAAGCACAACTAAAAGGTGCATATTATTGACATTCAAAGAATCAACATAATTAGCAAATATGTATTTAAATTGCTCTCTTATGACTCAATTCTTGTCAATTTTAACACATAAAAATCACACTTGCCAGAGGCAAGTCAGTTATGTAACCAAATCAGCTGCATTAGATTTAACTATTCCCGCCAGTATTAGACATTTGTATCTTGTGCAGCTGGTTCTTATATATACCAGCTTGTATTCATTCAATGATAAGTTTCAGTTCATTTGCTTTATCTATTTGTAATATGGTATCAGAGCTCATCTCTGGTATCCGAATCCTTTCTTCTCCTTTCTACGTGAGCTTCTCTCAGCATGATTCTCTTTCTTTGACATGGCAAAACAACCAGAAAATCCTAATCCTTGTTATCTCCATCCTAATGAAAGTCCGTCATTGGTGTTAGTTTCTTTGCCAATGAATGGAAAGAATTCCCGTACTTGGCAGAGATCAATGTGCATGGCGTTACTCTCCAAGAACAAGGTACAAAGGGATACAAACAAGGTACAAAGGGATATGTGTTGTTTAACCTTTCCAATCGAAGTATTATAATATCCAGAAATGTCATCTTTTGTGAAAATTCCTTTCCTTTCATCCCTGCACCTGATTTATCATCAAATCTAGCTCCTGAACCTAAAGAGATCCTTGAACACATTCCTAGCTATGACCCTGACCTTTCAGAGCCTACCTCTACACCTCAGCCCATTTCTCCCATTGCACCAAACCCAATCGTTCCTCAAGTTCCAATATCAGAAGATAAACACTCAACAACCTCAAAATATTCAACTCAGACGTTCGTCCAGACCTCATATTGCACCAAAATATTTGTAGGATTTTCATGTGTCTCTATCGATTGCTTCTGACACCAATGCAGTCTCAGGTTCTTCCCCTTATCTCCTTATCCATTTTCTGATGTATTATCTTATAACCAATGCTCTTCTGTTTATAAGAATTTTTGCCTCAAATGTTTTCTCTTGTACTGAACCTAAGTTATACTCCCAAGCATCCAAACAAAAATGTTGGAAGAAAGCCATGTGTGATGAAATAACAGCTCTAGAACAAAAGCGGACATGGTCCATTGTTGATCTCCCTCTCAACACCACATCCATTGGATGCAAGTGGGTCTATAAAATCAAACACAAGGCAGATGGTTCAATAGAACGTTACAAGGTGACATTGGTCGCCAAAGGCTACACTCAAGTTGAAGGCATCCACTAACTTGATACATTCTCCCCAGTTGTGAAACTAACTACTCTCAGAATACTCCTTTCTATTGCTATAGCGAAAGGATGGATACTAGAGCAACTAGATGTGAACAATGATTTTCTGCATGGAGTCTTATACAACGATGTATTTATGGTGCTTCCCCCAGGCATCACTTCTGACAAACCAAATCAAGTTTGCAAGCTGCAACGTTCCTTATATGGCCTTAAATAGGCTAGCAGGCAATGGAACGCTAAACTCATGACTTCACTATTTTCTCTAGGGTACAGCAGACCATTCATTAATGATAAGAAAACACAAAAATTCTTTCACTGCCTTACTCATATATGTCTGTGCTAACACGGAGATGAAATTCAACGTGTTAAACGTCACCTAGACCATCTCTTTAAGATAAAGGATTTGGGTTCCCTTCGGTTTTTCTTGAGAATTGAGGTTGCTCGTTCAAATCAAGTTGCATTCTCAACCAACGAAAGTATGCTCTAGAATTATTGTTCGATGTGGGTCTACTTGCTGCTAAGCCAGCCACAACACCAATGGATCCTTCTCTCAAACTTCAAAAAGAACAAGGCATTCCTTTTCGTGATGCAGCTTCTTATAGAAGACTTGTTGGTCAATTGCTTTACCTCACTACCACAAGACCTGACATATCGTTTCCGGTTCAAGAACTTAGTGAATTCATGGCTAATCCAATGGATATTCACTACAAAGCTGCCACACGAGTTTTTCGATATATCAAACACTCACTTAACAAGGGTTTATTCTTTCCGGCTGACATCAATCCTCACCCATCTGCATTTTCTGATTCGGACTGGGCATGTTGCATAGACACCAGACGCTCCATATCTAGTTGTGTTTTTCTAGGCCCAGCTCTTGTTGCCTGGAAATCAAAGAAACAAAATGTTGTTTCTCGAAGCTCTTCTGAAGCTGAATATCGAAGCCTTGTAAGTCTGTTTTGTGAACTTCAATGGCTCTCTTACTTATTCAGGGATCTCTCCATGCCTCTATCGTAGTCTATATTGGTGTTTTGTGACAACAATTCAGCCATTTACTTGGCTCACAACCCTGTATTCCATGAACGTAGCAAACATATTGATATGGATTGTCACATTGTTAGAGAAAAGATTCGCAATGGTCCCATTCACCTTCTTCCCATTCAGTCTGCAGCTCAGCTAGCTGATTTACTAACTAAAGCCTTACATCGTACTCAATTTCATACCCTTTTAACCAAGTTGGGAATGAAAGATATCATCCCCAACTTGAGGGGGGCTATTGATTGATATATTAGTCACATTTATTTTATGCACGTGTAATATTTTAGTTTCAGCCACTGCATGGATTTATTATGTAACCAAATGCAGCTGCGTTAGATTTAACTATTACCGCCAATATTAGACTTTTGTATCTTGTGCAGCTGGTTCTTATATATACCAGCTTGTATTCATTCAATGATAAGTTTCAGTTCATTTGCTTTACCGATTTGTAATTAAAGTATTGCTTCCAGAGGTTATGCTTCTTTCTTAATAACTTCTGATTTTCTAGGATGCTCTTTCTCTTTTGTTGTTTTCATTGACTCTGCAGTATAGATTTTGTACTATGGGGACAGGAGGAATGGTATGGAAGATAACCATCCTGACATGTAATGAGCAGGACACATTATGATATACCTTTTTGGAGCAGCAATGAAGTTTGGAAGAAGAAGGTGGAACATAATAAGAAGCACAGGTCCACACATGATGGACCTTTACATCTTGGAGGTTCTATTCCCATAAGCGAAAATAAAAAGTGATTGGTAAATAAATTTAACCTTGATTAGTTGGGTACGTTGGATATATCCAAATAAATTTATCCTTGTCAAGTTGTGGAATTTGTTTTCAATTTCATGTTAGTGTTATAATGATATTTAATGTATAGAATTGTACAATGCAGCCAACAAAAGGGGACAACAACCCAATTGAATTCGTAAGTTGCTACAATTTTCGAAGTTATTTAGAGTAAAACATTTACTAATTGAGCGAACGCTATGATTCCAAGAGTTCCAAACAGTATCGGGGAAATCAAACTTATTTGTTACATTCTGTTTACTTCCAATCAACTGTAGCATTTGAGGAAGATGAAAATGTGAAAACAACTCAATATGTTGTCGGAGGGAGATAGATTACCACCGGGATCTTTTGTGGGAGAATTGGTAAAGGAACTTCGAAGTTAAGCACCTTAATCACTTGCCTTATAGAGGGCCTGGATATGTAATCTGGATTTGCACACCAAAGACCAACAACCAACAAGCATTCCATTTGTTGCACATCAAATACCCCACATAGCTTTGGGTCTGCTGCTGCAAGGAGATTTCTCAAACCATAGAGCTCCCAAACCCATTCAACTAATAATACTTGACCCTCCTTGTCATTGTTGTGAATGGCTTCTCTTCCACTGGCTATCTCCAACAAAACAATCCCAAAACTGAATATGTCGGATTCCTTTCTAGCCTTGCCGGTTTTCATATATTCAGGGGCTAGATAACCTATGGTCCCAGCCACAACTGTGGTTTGTGACCCTTTCTCATGATCCACCAGCTTAGCTAGGCCAAAATCGCCAAGCTTAGCATTAAAATTGGAGTCTAACATTATGTTGCTTGATTTGATGTCCCTATGAAGCACACATTTTTCCCATCCTTCTTGTAGGTAAAGCAATGCTGAGGCCAATCCCAGAGCTATGTTGTACCTCAACTGCCACCACAAGATGCTTTCTCCATAAAAAAGATGAGAATCTAAGCTTCCATTTGGCATGTACTCGTAGATCAGGAGGAGATCATTCTTCTTGTGGCACCAACCAATGAGTTGCACCAAATTCCTATGCCTCAATTGGCTAATGATCTTCACTTCTGCTGCGTATTCCTTTATACCCTGTCTTGAATCTGCTGATATCCTCTTTATAGCGACATAGGAGTTCGAGTCTTTAAAATAACCTTTATAAACGCAACCAAAACCACCTTTCCCAAGCTTCTGTGTATCTGCGAAGTTGTTTGTTGCAGTTACCAATTCATTATAGCTGATCTTCTTGGGTCCAGTGCTGATGTGGAATTCATCATCCATGTTATAATCAGAAGTGGTTTCTGAGGTGGATTCTTTTCCTTTTCCTTTATCCACCATCCATAATAAAATGTGGACCAACCCTACTAAAGTCACAGACAAACCTACACCAATTCCTATCCCCTCCAGCAATTTTGTGTTTCTTTCCTTCTTAGGATCGGCATTGCTTGTACTAAATGACCACGAAAGCAGGGTATGTTCCTCAGCATTTGCTCCTGTTGCAGCTGATATGCCAACAATAACTGACTCTGGTAAGTGCTCTGTGATGTCAATGTGGTATGAAAGGTACTTTGTTACTGGCAGATCGAATTTGTGTCCTGTGAAAGACACATCTAGAATATTATCTCTTGAATTGTATACAATACTACAGTAATAAACGCTCCCTTGAGAAATATCTGTTTCCCATTTCTGAAGTATGTTAGACTGCATAGAGTTGACATCCACACCTACATGTAAGCTAGATGGGTCCCACTGGTTTGAGTTAGTGTCAAACTCCACTGCCACAAACTTATAATCAATAGGGAGAGGTGTTTTGTCGTGCACACGACCAAGGCCAAGGCCTCCTCGTTTTATTTCTGTGTCATTTGCATCTGGGAGATTTGGGCTTGCTAGGAAGAAAGCCAAACCTTCTCCATAATAATTCTGTTTTGAGAAAACAATGAAGGAAAATTCGGTAGTGAAGTCTTTTTGTTGATTTGAGGTTTCGTTCCAAAGTTGAATAAGGTTGGAACTTGTGACCCGACCAACACTCCCAATCCAGTTACCATTTGTGAGTTGGATGGTGCAATCTGAAACAAGAGCATCTCCTTCCAGCTTTAGCTGCTGGTGCTGCTGCAAATCAGCATTAACAAAGTTTTGGTAATCAAAAGACACAAGCTGAGCATGTACAAGAGGGATTATCAGGAGGAAGAAAAGGGTTCCCCTAACATAACAGAACAGAGGAGTTGTTGCATGGTGACCAAAATGCAAACCACAACAAGCCATTGCTAAGCGAGAGTTAAGGTTGAGCTTTGAAGCCCAACACACTTTCAAGTGTAAGTATTTATGTTTTATTCTAATTTGTCGTTTATCTAACTTCCCTTTTAATTTTCTTTAATATAATTACGTTTGTCTCAACTCTCTATCTTGTGATGAATGTTCCTATGTACACAGCTCACCATGCCACTAAAAAATGAGCATGGATAACAACCCCGGGAACGTGCCGCTTATGCTGGTTCGAACGGCAATATTCGCATTTGTACCATGTTTAATTAATTAGAAACAAACTCAGCTGTGCTGGTTAACGGAAACATTCAGGAAACAAAAGGAAAAAGCATTGTTTCCTTTAAATTTAAAATGATCTTAACATATATTATAAATAAAGAAGAAAAACTTTGAAAGAGTCCTCGCTTTTTAAATGAAGGAATTATTTTTATCATATTGATATTTTAACTTAGGTGTGCTTGTCAGAGTCACGTGAATAGAAAAGAGAGAAAAAAAAAATGAATTCAACATATTAAAATTAAAAATGAATTCAACATATTTTTATATACTTAGAAGTTAAAATTATTTTTTATGGCATGAAAAATACTAATCTCTTAAATGAATGCTTTTATGATATTTGAAATTTTATTTTATTTTAAATATGGGAAAAGTGTTTATCCTTTTAAATGACACAATTTATATCTTTTTACTCTCACAAAGAGTTGAGACCCACATCTTTATTTTTTTTTGTCAACTCTCTCTCTTTCTTTATCTATCTTTTTCTCTCTCTTAAAATGATATAATTTTACCTCTTTTAAAATGACACATATTTTACCGTTTCAATATTAGGGTACAAATCCTAAATATTAGGTGTGCCTTTACCCTTGGTGTTACTGAAAAGTCCACGAGAGCACGGCTTTAGTATATGTATACAAATTCCCAAAATATTTTGCGGTTAGGTATGCCTTTATTCGAGGCATTACCGGAAGAAACTCAGGGGGCGTTTGGTTGGAGGTGCAAATGAAGTTTCCTATGCAAATGAGATTAGGATTTCAGAAAACCTTAGTTTGGTGGATTGGATTTTGTCAAAAAGCCATGCATCCCATTTCCCTTGGTTTTTGCTTTCACGATGGAAACCCATCTTTTGGTACTGTTTAGAATCCATTTTCAGAGGTGGTTTTTTGCAAAATGCTTGTTAAATCACTGTTAAGAAAACCTTCTTACACCCATTATACCCTCCCTCTGATACCCTCCCTCTGATACCCATTAGATAGATAGATGATAGCACTTTTTCTTCCTTGTGTGGTCTGCAGTCGCGGTCTTCCTTGGCTTGGTTGAAGAGCATCTTTTCACACGGCTACTGGAAGAAAGCATCATTGCGTGGTGGTTGTCGACCGGAAGAAGAGCACCGAATCGGACCTGAATCATTGATCTCTGTCTCCTGGTTTTTTATAGATCGTGGTTCCTTTCCCATCATTGACTTGAATCGGACCTGAATCAATAGATCGTGGTGCACAGCATCTTGTTTGTCTCAGAGCTCCCCATCAGTGACCATAACAAGTGTTTGTGTTCCATTGTAGGCGAAGTCCGTTACAAAAGTTGAAGACCGGTCGGGTAAGTGGTTGTAGAAAGTGATTGAACACTCTCCACCTTACTGTATTTTGTGTTTAAAAAAAAATTTGATTCGGTCTTGTTTGGATACTTTTGTATCTGTTGCTTATCGTGTTTGACAGATAACACAAGAAACAACAATGAAACAATTAACTGGTCATTGTTGTCTTGAATGAACTCAAGTTGTAAAAAAAGAACCAGCGAGCTAAAATAGTAGAGGTGAAAGAAAACAAATAAAAGAAGAACCCAAATGGTATTAGGCAACAGAAATTTAGGATTGGTTTGGTAGAAATTGAGGATTAGGCAACAAGAACCCAACTGCTTTGTTGAGATTTCAATTCCATTTATCATTTTGATTGGTTTGGTAGAAATTTAGGATTCCAAATAAAAACCATTGACGCAAAAAAAAGAAAAGAAAAAAACAGAAACTAATCCATATAGTTATGAAGAATATGTAGTAAAAGGTAATGATGTAATGATGCAGTAAATAATATGTAGAAAAAAACAGAAACTAATCCATATTGTTTGTTTGGGTTTAAAAAAAATTAATAAACAATTGCAGAATTGGAATAGTAGTAAATTTAAAAATTAAACACAAGTGTTGATGTAATGATGCATGTTTGTTTGTATATGTTGTGAGGTTTGTTAAAAATCAGCAGATTGATACGTTATGTTTACCGTATTATGAAATGTTTATTATCTTCAAAACTATTAGTAAGATATATTTTTTTTGGTAATTACTTAACTGAATCTTTTGTCCTTCACGTGTTAGATAATGGCAATCGACAATGGAATGGTGTTTAGTGTCATACTCGTACTCATTACTCATTTGGAGTCTTTGCATCAGCTGACTAACATGTTTGTCAGTATATGTGTTGTTTTGTTACGCATTGCTGAAAATCGGAGAAATAGACGCAGGAGAGTCTCATTGGACCATTGTGGGAGGGCTAGAGTAAGGGAAGTAAACTTCCTTAGGATTGTGCACATAAGTGACATGGCGTGTATAGAGAATACAAGGATGGACAGGAGGTGTTTTCATAACTTGTGTGGGTTGCTTACAACCGTTGGTCAACTTCAACCGACGAGCCATATGGGTGTAGAGGAGATGGTTGCAATATTTCTTCACATTTTGGCTCACGATGTGAAGAACAGGATTATCAAAAGACAATTCATGAGATCGGGAGAAACTATTAGTAGACAGTTCTCAAATGTTTTGCTTGCAGTGTTACGTTGTCATAATGTTCTATTAAAAGTACCTGAACCAATCCCGGAAAACTCTACCGATGAAAAGTGGAAGTGGTTCAAAGTAAGTTACTAGTCCACATACTGTTATAATTCATGCTAT
Organism: Gastrolobium villosum; assembly: GCA_032173675.1. Lineage (NCBI taxonomy): Eukaryota > Viridiplantae > Streptophyta > Magnoliopsida > Fabales > Fabaceae > Gastrolobium > Gastrolobium villosum. The sequence goes on from JAVKPL010002383.1 coordinate 94,639, forward strand.
AGATTTCAGCTGAATAGCCTGTGTCCGTTTTACTAATAGTCTAAATTGAATTATAGAATTGTTTAGGAGCACTTGATGGGACACACATAAAGATTAACCCCTTACAAGCGGATAAGGCCAGGTACCGGACTAGAAAGGGTGACATAGCAACTAATGTTTTAGGGGTTTGTTCTCAAGATGGTCAGTTTATTTTCGTGTTGCCTGGTTGGGAGGGTTCAGCTGCAGATTCTAGGGTTCTAAGAGATGCCATAAGTCGTCCAGACGGTTTGAAGGTTCCTAAAGGTATGCACTACGACTCTTCGCAGTTGATCATTTATTGTGGGTCCGTTTATTTACTTACTACGTGACATGTTTTGATATAAGTTAACTGTAACTTGTGATGTAGGATACTATTACCTATGTGATGCGGGTTACATGAACGGGGAAGGTTTCCTTACGCCATATAGAGGACAACGATATCATCTTAGTGAGTGGAGGCACGGTGCCCAACCAAGGACAGCCCAAGAATATTTTAATATGAAACATTCCTCTGCAAGGAATGTCATTGAACGTTGCTTCGGGATGCTTAAGGGGCGTTGGGCTATTGTCCGATCGAAGTCATTTTATCCCGTTAAAACTCAATGCAGGATTATAAGCGCATGTTGCTTGCTTCATAACCATATAAGGAGAGAGATGGCAGTGGACCCCTTGGACGCTGAAGAAGTTGATATTCAACATGTTGAAGATAACATGGGAGGACTTGATCTCATTACTCATGTTGAATCATCTAATGCATGGACACTACGGAGGGATGAAATGGCACATAACATGTTTAACACCTACAGGAATCGTGTTTGAATTTCAACAGAGAAGAACCAATTCAGAATGTGTTTATGTTTTTTCCATTGTCAAACTATTAGTACATTTGAAGCTAGTTCTGTTAATGTTGTAATAATATATACTTTGACAAACATATTGGCCATGTACTGTACTTGTTGAGTTTTCTTAACTTTTTATGTTTAAGCGTGTTTATGCAATTGCAGTGTTACCTATTTATACATTGTTAATTTCATGCCAGTACACCTATTGACATAGTAAGTGTGCTGATTTGAATCTGTTTTCCGCAGGTACAAACTTGCATGACTGAAATTATGACTGAGGAAAGCCAGAGTTTCAGAGGCAAACGTAATCACACTTGGACTGCTGAGGAAGATAAGATCCTGGTCGATTGTATGGCTGAAATCGCACACCTTTGGAGAGGTGAGAACGGGTTCAAAGCAGGCTTCTCTTATGCAATAGAGAAGATGATGCATCTCAAGATACCTGACTGTTCAATTAAGGCCATCCCTCACATCACCTCGAGGGTCAAATTGCTGAAAAAACAGTACAATGCCATTTATGAAATGACCGGAGGTGCTGGTGGGAGTGGTTTTGGTTGGAACGACGCGAAGAAAATGATTGACGTCGAGAAAGAAATATTTGAAGAGTGGATTAAGGTGAATGTGTAATGTGTTTGAAGTTATCTGTTTAATTATGAATAACTTTATCTATTGTTTTGTTTTTGTATTCAGTGTTTAACTTACTTGTTTATCCACAGTCTCACCCAACTGCAAAGGGCCTGTACAATAAGCCTTTCCCGCACTATGATATTTTGGGAACCATATATGGCAAGGATGCAGCAACCGGAGGTAATGCAGAGACAATGGGACAATCGGTCAATGTCATGGAGTCCAATGCGGCATGCAATTCAGAGAGTGTGAATCTATTTGACGACTATCTAGACCTCACAGGGGACTACATACCCACTCCTTTAGAAGATCCAGTGATACCTGAAGTCCCAACAGAGGAAGTTGTCCAACCCCCAGATGTGTCTAATGCTACTGCCAAAAAGGGAAAGAAACGTGTTAGACCTGATGATCAATTAGTGGCTCCAATCGTTGATGTCATGAACGATATAAATGAAAACTATCGCAAAACTACTAATAGTATTGACAAGCTGGTCTCCTGCATTCAACTTCAAGCTAATGATAGCATAAGGCGTATGTCAACAGTTGAAGAGCTGGAAAAAATTGGAGATCTTACAGACTCTCAGATTCTTCAACTTGCTGTGCAGTTGGGAAATGATAGTACTTTGACAGATGTGTTCATGCAATGCAGCGTTCATCGGAGGAAGCAAATGATTGCTGGGTTGTTGAGTAATTCTCTATAAATTGATATCATCATTTTTTTGCTTCTGCTTGTGTATATAGCCATAATGTTATGGTACTTTTTGGTGTGGTTATGTTGTGGAGGAAGATGGCAGTGTTTCATGGCAGTGCTTCTGTTCGATGGCAGTACTTTTTGCTTGTGTATATAGCCATAATTCTCTGTTATAGTATTACTATATGAAAGTGTTTCATGGCTTTAGGATGATTGATAGTTGTGTCACAGTGCTTTTGATGTTAACCCAAACATCCATGGGTGTGTTTTGGAGGGCTGCCTTTTTGAATACCTGTGACAATGTTCGAAATCCTGTAGACAGCAGCTCATAACAGGGCAATCCTTGATGTTATGGTAAGTGTATGAAGAGGTGAGATGTCAAATTGCTGGGTTTATTGTATTTTTTTTGTTTTTATTGAATACCCTGTCCTATTGCTGATATGTATGGTAAATACAACCAATTTTAAGCATGCATTAGTAATGTTTATTTTTTTTATTCTCTTTGTCAACTACATTCAACTGTTGACCATCATCAGTAACATGGTTCTAATACAAGAATTGTTTATTTTTTTGGTGCTATTAGGGGGATTATGCAGCAAGAATTTTAGGAGGTTATTTAAAGCTTACTCTATCAGGAATGGGCATTGTTTGTCAACCATCTGCATCAGATACCAGAACAAAACGAGAAGAGTATGATGGGCACAAACAAAGCACATACTTCTCATTCACGTGCAGATAGCAGTCAAATTATCTCCTTGCACCAGTCATGCTATTTATATATGTCTATATATTGTGTCATTAAATATTTCAAAGTGCCATTTTCCTTCAGATTGTATAGTGGGCAAGAACTTGATGTATACTGTGTTGTATACCTTGTAATGAATTCTTCTACCCAGTATGTTTATGAAGGTGTGATGCATGTTTGACTATGTTATGAGTATTAATGTTTCACAGCCCTGTTTGTAACCATCTCCAAGCAGTTAAATTAAACAGGTTGATCTTGTGCCTATCGTGAATAATATGATGATGAGTACAAGAAATTGGTTACAGAAATTTCTTAACTGGTATGGCAAGAGATATTATATAAATTACTGATGGCACACTGCAGTCTCATGATATGGAATCGTTAATTGTAATAAATTGTAATCAATCTTAACTGGTATGGCAAGAGATGACCAGTAATATTTGAACTAAACAATGTAACTCAATTTTATTAATCATGATGGGCTAAAAAAGCAACCATCTACTAATTACAAAAAATTGGTGAATATAACAGACTCCAACCTCTAACCATCATGAATGGGACACACTTTGACAATGAAGCAACACATTCATATTCACTACTATTACTCCAGTAATTCAACAAATACAGACTCAATTGACCACAAGTATGAAAAAAACCCTCTCACTCTGACCACATACATCAGTTCACACCCCCCTCCTCACTCTGAGCATATACATCACTGTCTTGTTCTTCGGGTGATTGAAGCAAATTCAATTTTGGATAGTTGAATTTGACACTTCTTCATACTTTAATATTTCGTTGGGAGAGCACAAGAGACAAAAGGTGGTATGGAACTCCTTCTCCCTCCATATTTTTACTGTTATGGAACACCTGCAGATGACAAATTCATTTTTTTAGTGTTATGTTACTGCATTAAGCCCTGATACTTTGCTAATAAAAACAGATGAGAATGTGATGCAAATCATAAGTTTACAAGCTGCACAAAATTGCAAAAAATATATCCCCATATTCAGCCAAGTGATTTCAGCAAAATAACAGAAAATGGCTAACTTAACATATGAATGAGCAAAATAATAGAAAATGGCTAACTAACTTAACAAAAATATATTCCTATATTCAGCTAATCATGTTAATGGTTAAAACATGAAATTCACAATAACAAAAAAACACATAAAATAGCTAACGTAGCATTTGTTTATAAGAAGTTGGAGTGGTCAAAGTAGTCCTCCCCTGAATTTGATGCAATGCAGTAGACATATTCCCTGCATTATCATGAACCAACTGACTGAGGCAACAAAAGTACAAAAAATATTACCAGTCCAATCCATGTTGCTAAGATCAAATTAATACAAAAAATATTACCAGTCCAATCCATGTTGCTAACATCAAGTTAATAGTACTCTTGGATCTAGTTCACAGTTACTATAAAGCAAAGGAAATTCATTCACCCTTTATGACTTGTTGCTGATTTCAGAAGGGCCATCCTATTGTCATCAATACGAGTTGGAGGTGCATCTGAATCCATTGAATGAGGGTGTATCATTGTTGTTCTGTAGCCTTCGTTTGCTGGGTGTACCAACAGCAAATCCATATAACAATCAATTTCCTTCTAATATTTAAAAGAAACAAAATACTAAAAGAAAATAACATATGTTACATGATGACATCACCTCAATGTAAGCTGCAGCAGGCTCAGCATGTTTCTCATTTGTCCTTGACATGAATATATCCCACAATACAGACCACCACTCATACAGAAATCCCTCGGGTGCATCAATTGCATCAATCATAACTTACTGTCTGTCCACACTAATACAGGTGCTTCTCCACAGTAACTAATACAGGTGCTTCTCCACAGTAACTAAATGATTCATGATGGATAGAGAAAACCCAACATATAGAAGACACATAACAAGGCAAACAGAGTCATTGACATTAACTGGCATCCTAAACTAACAAACAAACATCATAGACAATTGTTATGTCAATGACAGAAAAAGTGCATATAAGTCCCACAAGATGAAATGCTACGTCAAGCTAATTAAGACGTCCAAGATTACCCTAAATTACAGGTCCACACAACATAAGTACTAAATATACACAACAACACATACCCTAAACCATTACAATAGAAGTCAACGGAATATCAACATACATGTCATGATGATCCCAAATGTTATAACAATTACAATTATTTGATGACTCTGTTGTTTCATCAATTTCTCCAACTTCATGCAATTACGGCAACTCAGTTCTTCACACCACTCAAAGAAATGGCAATCTCGCTGTGTTCTGGAATTAGGACATCGGAGAAATTGTCGGTCCGGATTCCTCTGTGTATGTGACATTCGCAACACAGCCGGCACTCCGCAATAGCACAGCTTCACCGCGGAAGTGGATACAGATGAATAATGCCTTGAACTGACGCTATCACCTTCACCTATGCCAGACCCATATCCACCCATGCTTGCTTCAGTCTGTGCTATTGTGCTCTTTCACAGACTCCTCCAACGTGTCACTATTTATTTTGGTTACTGTCATAACAAGAAGGATAAATGAGAATCGGTCTTCTAGTACTTTGTTTAAAAGAATGTATGTTATTTAGGGGGCGTTTGGTTCAAAAAAGTATACTTAGATATATGGGTCTCAAAAGCAAAATGAGAATCTTTGTTTTGCTACTTAATTATGTGAGATTCTAAATTTAAATAACTTAACATTGTTGATTCTTTCCATGTACAACCAGCAGCAAAATCAGAATAATCATCAACTAATGTGTCAAATTAATCAACTAAACATCAAAATCCTTCATACATGCTTCAGCTTGAACCAGCAAAATCAGAATAATCATCAACTAATCTGTCAAATTAATGAACTAAACATCAAAATCCTTCATACATGCTTCAGCTTGAACTAAGGACTTCCTGAACACAGTGTTTACTCACAAAAGGCTCAATCTGAAATAATGTGGACTTCAATGTATAAGTCACACATTGAATCAGAAGGCTCCCGTTACTTATTTCACAATACACACATGATGCTACAACTCTGTCAGCAAGAATGAGTATGCTCAAGCAGCCATGTCCTCTTTTTTTCTTTTTCTTTTTTATAGCTTCTTCATGCCATTAATGATAACAGAAAACAGTAAAAGACCGTATTCTTTTCAGATAAAGTTCTAAAGCAAGCTGAACAATATTCCAATCTTATTAGGATATGTCTAAAGTAATCCTCCACAGGAGAAACTACAACCAAATCACTGACAATAGAAACTGGGGACTAATATACATATCAGCATAGTCCTAAATTTAAATTATGATTCTCATATTCACTTTACTTCAATGACTAACAAATAATGCAGTACGGTTCATTCTCAAAATGAGAATTCAACAAACCAGACATATGAACAACATGGTTCAGCAAAAAGAAGAAACATGTAATAAGTACCTTAAATCAAACTCTGCAGGTGACCCAGTTTCTTTTGGTACTCGCTTAACTTGTCCTGGGGGATACAAATTCAATAACTTTAAGCAACATGCATCACCAAAGGTTGAAATATAACTAATTTTGATGTTTGTTTAATAAATTTGGGATACAAACTGAAACTATGCGTCGTGGCTAAATACATTTAAACCCATAACCAAATACAAGAAGGAGCGATAACCATACCTCTTGTGCTCTAAAAATTGCTTTTTTCTACAGCCATCAAAGGTTATAACATCTCCTTTCTCTCCCATCGATGGCAGGTTGGAACACCAACCCTAACGTCTACAACCGGTGCAGAAATCACGAACTCTAACTCACTTTTCTCATGGTTGCTGAACGGAAATGACGAAAGATGAATTCCAATTGCTGAACAGGTTGGAACAAATGCTCCTTGCCAACTTCCCTTTTTCTGTGCTACTGGAACCCTCGTTGGAAGGGAAGACTTTTTGTAACGAGGCCACCTTACGGATAAAGGAGTCTTGTGTTATTGAAAATTAATACAGGGTTATTTTTGTAACTTCCAACATTCTTTCCCATCTATATTCTACTTACATCCAAACATGGACATTATAAATTTACTTAATTTCCCCAGTAAAATTTTTCCCAACCAAACAACTTTTTTTACATTTTCCTATCTAACTCAATTTCCAACCACTTCCCTATCAATTACATTTCCCTAGTTTTCATAAAATTTCTCTCCAACCAAACGCCCCCTCAGAATTTTGGTATGTTGAGTTATTGTTGGAATGGTTCAGCGAGTACAAAATCAGTTACTGCCAAATAAATAAGTCAAGTGTAAATTGAACTAATATTTAGATTTGTACTTAAAATACTTTATTTTGAGTTGTATATGCTATGTATTTTTTGAGAGCATAGGACATTATTTGATGTAATTATATAAGTAACATCATGGATATTATTTTGAGATAGTATGATTATGAAATAACCTAGACCATGGATGGTTGGGCAATATGTTTTATTTATGTTGTGGTATGCTTGGATTATATTATACTGTCGATTAGGTTGAAATTATCTTGGTGAAAATAATCCCCGGTGGTCCAAAATATAGATGAAATGTTGTCTGTTTTACTTTGGCCATGTAAGTGAAAAAGTTTGCAATACATAAGGAAAAAGAAAATTTATTTAGTTAGCTTCCATATTAATTAAGTTGAGCATGCTGCGCTTACTATCATACGAACGTTAATTAATCGGCTGCAGGCTGGACGTTATAATTATGTAAAGTTTGTTGAGTGTAGTGGCACCAGAGAGGAAGTCTCCAAGAGAAATACATGAAAATCGAGAAATCTAGAGGTCTGCACAGGTGGAGGGCGCTTAAGCACCTATGAGAGTGCTTAAGCACTTTGAGACAGAAAGTTTTCGAGGATTTATTCATCGGAGGGAGCTTAAGCGCCCAAAAAGGGGGCTTAAGCTCGCTCATTGAACTGAAACTTAGAAATCCTTTGCTCGAGGGGGCTTAAGCGCCCTATCCCTGATTTCTAAAAATGAATTAGACTTAAAATTAATGAGTAAAGACCATTTAGCAAATGATGTTAAGCATAATATTAGTTACTCCGCAACTTCACACAGTTATAATTATGACATTGCTAATTTTAAATACAATGTGGTTTAAAACGGGAAAAATGAACAAGGTTTCCAAAGAAAAGTTTATCCATGTTTTAATTGAACCAATGTGATTGTAACTACGCTTAATATCATAAAACAATGATAACAAATCGGTTCTAGAACGGGGTGTTTTATGTAACATCCTAATGGCTGGCAAGGGCAGGAAGTGATCACCGGTGTAAAAGAGGTACGAACAATGAGCGACTCATTCCAAATCTTGTAGCTAGGGGATACGTGAATGAATAGAATCAACACCCTAAAGAGAGAGATTTCAGAGACTATACAGGAATCAGACTGTATAGTTGAGGATAGGTTATAAGAATTAATTGGTACTACTTATACTAACAAGATGTATCTACTTTTCGGTAGTGCGGAAGGAAGAACTCCATAGTTAAACGTGCTTAACTTGGAGCAATTCTGGAATGAGTGACCTCTTGGGAAGTTTTTCCAAGAAGTGTGGAGTAAGGACAAAACATACTGAAAAGTCTTGTGTTAATTTGAGGGGACAATCATTGATCCTTACAAGTTGCCGGGCGTTGCGGATTACTTGCAATATAAATTTTATGTTAATTAAATTCATAAAATATTACATTTTTCAATAACTTACACAAAGTATTTCATTTACACATAAAGTGAACTCTAACCCCAAGGGTTCCAAACTAGATTTGAAAAATCAAACTCAATTGATTAATTTTCTGTTTGCTTTCAACTAACTTGTATCCCCAAAGGAAGATGAAACTGAATGAAAAGGCTCATTTGTGGTTGGAGGGAAATAGACTATCACGGGAGTCTTTTGTGGGAGAATTGGTAATGGAGCTTCAGAACTAAGTACCTTAATCACTTGCATTATAGAAGGCCTAGATGTGAAATCTGGATTGGCGCACCATAAGCCAACTACCAGTAAACATCCCATTTGCTGCACATCAAATATCCCACATAGCTTTGGGTCTGCTGCTGCAAAAATATTTCTAAATCCGTAGAGCTCCCAAATCCACTCAACTAATGATACTTGTCCCTCCTTGTCATTGTGGTGAATGGCTTTTCTTCCGCTGGCTAACTCCAACAAAACAACCCCAAAACTGAATATGTCTGATTCCTTACCAGCCTTGCCTGTGTTTATGTATTCAGGTGCTAGGTGACCCATTTTCCCAGCTACAACTGTGGTTTGTGACCCTTTCTCATGCTCCACCAGCCTAGCTAGGCCAAAATCACCAAGCTTAGCATTGAAGTTGGAATCCAACATTATGTTGCTTGATTTGATGTCCCTATGAAGCACACATTTTTCCCATCCTTCCTGAAGGTAAAACAATGCTGAAGCCAAGCCCAAAGCTATGTTGTACCTCACCTGCCACGACAACGACAAGATGCTTTCTCCACGGAAAAGATGAGAATCTAAGCTACCATTTTGCATGTACTCATATACCAAGAGGAGATCATCCTTCTTGTGACACCAACCAGTGAGTCTTACCAAATTCCCATGCCTCAATTGGCTAATGATCTTAACTTCTGCTGCGTATTGCTTTATACCCTGCCTAGAATTTGCTGATATCCTCTTTATAGCAGCAAAAGAGTTAGAAGCTTTCAAATAACCTTTATAAAAACCACCAAAACCACCTTGCCCAAGCTTCTGCGTGTCTTCAAAGTTGTTTGTTGCAGATGCCAATTCATAATAACTAAATTTTTTAAGTCTAGTGCTCATTTGGTGTTCATCATCCATCTTCAGATGCGAAGTGGGTTCTTCTTTTCCTTTATTCATCTTCCATAATATAATATGGACTAACCCTAATAAAATCAAAGACAAACCAATACCAATTCCTATTCCCTCCAACAATTTTGAGTTGATTAACCTTCTTTCCTTCTTGGGATCAGCATTGCTTGTACTAAATGACCATGAAAGCAGGGTATGTTCCTCATAATTTGCTCCTGTTGCAGCTGATATGCCAACAATAACCGACTCTGGTAAGTACTCTCTAATATCAATGTTGTATGAAAAGTATTGTGTGGTGTGTGGTACATGCCCATCATAGGATATATATCCATTGAAAGAAACATTTAAGTTATTATTTCTAGAATCGTATTCAATATAACAGTAATGAACTTCCCCTTTTGAAATATCTGTCGTCCATTCCTCAAGTATGTCAGACTCCATAGAATTGATATTAACAGCAACATGTACACCATTTGGGTCCCAACGGTTTGAGAAAGTGTCAAACTCCACTGCCACAAAACTATAGTAAGGTTTGATAAGATTTTGGTTAGCATCCACAAGACCAATACCAAGGCCTCCTCCACTTAGCTCTGGTTTATCATTTATGCTTGGGAGATTTGGACTTGCTAGAAAGAATGCCAAACCATCTCCATAAGAACTCTGATTTGAGAAAAGAACAAAGGAAAAGTTGGTAGAGAAGTCTTTTTGTTCTTTTGTGCTGCTGTCCCAAAGATGCACGAGCTCAGGATACGTGACTCGCCCAATACTCCCAGTCATATTGATATTTGTGATTTTGATGCCAGAATCTGAAGTAGAAGCATCTCCTTCAAGCTTGAGCTGGTTTTGACCATCATTAATAAAGTTGGGGTAATCAAAAGATAGAGTCTGAGCATATGCAAGAGGGATTATCAGAAGCAACAAAATGGTTATCCTTGAATAACAAAAAAGTGTTGTTGTTGTTGTTGTTGTTGTTGTTGCATGGAGACTAAAATGGCTACCACAACTAGCCATTGCTAAGGGAAGTTGAGTTTGAAACTTGAAGCCTAACACCCTTTCATGTATTTGTATTTATCTGCTACTCTTATTTGTCATTTACGTTTGTCTCAACTCTCTATCTTGTGATGAATGTTCCTATGTACACAGCTCACGGTGCCACTAAAAAATGAGCATGGATAACAACAACCCCGGGAACGTGTGCCGCCTATGCTGGTTCGACCGGCAATATTCGCATTTATAACATGTTTAATTAATTAGAAACAAACTCAGCTGTGCTGGTTAACGGAAACATTCAGGAAACGAAAGGAAAAAGCATTGTTTCCTTTAAATTTAAAATGATCTTAACATAGATTATAAATAAAGAAGAAAAGTTTTGAAATAGACCTCGCTTTTTAAATAAAGGAATTATTTTTATCATATTGATATATGTTGGTCATGTAGAGTCGCATGAAAAGAAAAAAGAGAAAAAATATATATGAATTCAATATATTTTTTATGCGTAGAAGTTAAAATTATTTTCTAGGAGAAATACTAATCTCTTAAATGAATGTTTTTAGGGGGTGTTTGGTACAAGATTTATTTTTGGATGATTGGGAAAGTAGATATGAGTTTCGTAGTTGACCATATTTGGTAAAAGGTTTTAAAAAATTTGTCCATCATTCAAATTTACATAGCAATCTAAGTTTGTGTGTAAAATTGAAGAATTTTGTCATTTCAGAATATCAACCAGATGGGGTATTCTTATTACCCCATCAAACCAAAAAGTAGAAAAAAAAGCAATGGACATAAATATCTCTTCTCAAAAAATGTGTCAAAAGAAAGTTGAAGAGAGAGTCTTATTTATATTTATTCAAGGGTTAATTTGATAATTTCATCTCATTTTTCCATCAAAATTTTACCTTCAACCAAACATAAATTCAAAAAACTTAACCCAATTTTTCCGATAATATCTCGGTTTACCAAATAACTTTTTTTTAACTTTCCTACCAAATTCACTTTCCCATCATATTAGTAGGAATTATATTTCCCTGAGAAATTTTTTTTCCTCTGTCAAACGCCCCTAATGCTATTTCTTCATAAGGCAGGAATTTTATTTTATTTGAAATATTAGGGAACAAATTATAATGACCCCAATTGGTAAATCTTAATTAGAGGTTTAATTTAAGGATTTAAATGCCATAATTAGATTCAGTGAGAAATTCCGAGTATTTTGACTGTAATCATGACTATGTTATGAGCAGTGCGTTCTGCCGGAAAATTCGCAGTCTTGCGAATTAACGGTAGAGCTTAAATAAGCAAAATGATTTTAAAGACATAATTTGATAATTCTGACGACAAATATGAATTCAGAATGAAAAACTGTATAGTCTGTCACTTTCCGTGAAAATCTCGTGAATAGTGTTCTACCAGGTATTTTGTACTGCTGTTAAGCAACCGGTAGAGTCCAGACACAAATAATTGATGAAATAAGAATAAGAAATTCCAATATATGCCAAGCAAGTCAATATAGACCCAAGAAAATGATAAGTTTTAAGTTCGAAGTACAGTTAGTGGTTCACAGTGCATTTCGTAAAAAACGGTGCAGAAACCATACTGTAAATTATAAATATTATTCCTTAGGAAATAAAAATTAATGTAAATTATTTTATAAAAATAAAAAATATGTCCATAGCTTTAAGTTAGTTCCGGGTCAGTTTAAGTCAAAATACGCGATAGAAAAACAACCGGTTAAAAAGCACATGTGCTTAAAAATCCCAAAGTCACTTAAATTCACTATTCCCTCACACTTTCTCTCTCCCTTTTCCCCTCCCCACCCGTGACAGCCATGGCCATAGGAGGCTTAGGGTTTTGTTTTTTTTATTTCTTTGATTTCTCCATGATTAAGCAACCAAATCTTGCACCCATTATACCAATCTCATAGGAAATCATCCAAGGAAGCTATTCCACCCCTCCATTTGAGCTGATTTCATTTGTGGAGGGAGATATTTGTCATCTCATTTTCGGGCACTATTCATCCAAGGTGAAAAGAGGAAGTTTTTGGTGGAGATTTGTTTGGAGGTTACCTCCTTGACCTTGTATAAGCTTTTGGAGGTAATAAACCTCTATTTTCATAGTAGTATCTTGATGAGTTATGTTATAAAATTTATGATCATGTTTTGGTGGGAAAGCATTGGGTGTTAAACCTTGATTAGATGATGAATCTTTGTTGTTTTGGCTTTAGGAAATGGAAATGAGCATTTGTATGTTTGTAAAAAAATTAGAGAAAAATCATATGCCTTTCGTCTCTATGTTTCGGCCTTGATAGGGTTAATAGGGTTCATTGTGAAAAAATTTATGTGATGTAGTGAGAGGGTTTATTGTGTAGGAATTAAAGGGAAAATTGATAAATTGGTGAGAAGGCCAAAGTGGGGAAAATTATATAAAAAATGCCCTTATGTTCGGTCTTGTGGGGCTTTGGAGGGGCTTTATGTTCCAAAAAAAAATTATGTTGGAACCCTATGAAAACATGTATTTGTATGTGTGAGTTACATGTAAGTGAAGGTGTGATGTTTTGGAAATGAGTGAAAATAGATGAGTTAGTAAGAATGCCTAAGTAAAAAGGACTTGATGTCCAAAAATTTAATTGGAACCTTGTGGATACATGCATATGTATATGCAAGCTACATGTAAGTGAAGAAAAAGAATCATTAAAAATAAAAGAACCCTTTTGCCTAATCCTTGTAGAGTTCGACCTATAGGGTGCTTAGGGATATATTTTGTTACATTTTATTTTAAATAAAATGTGTTGTAATTCATTGTATAAAAATTGATGAGTTAAGAAGTGAAATGATTTGAGAAATGGTTGAAAAATACCTTGATTCCCTAAAGGGTATGTCTGCGGTTTTTGAAGTAAAATGACATGATTTATGTTTGAAATTCTTAAGAGAACGTTTGATTAAATTAAAGAACATCAACGGTTATGAAGAGGTCTAGACTTGTGTATTGGCAAAAATATAAAGAAATGAAGATAAGCGATAAAATGTATGTCTTATGGAAAATCTAGGCATAATAGCATTTTATTGATTTGTATTTGTGGATTCTTGCTCTAGGTGTACCTAGTGACTAAAAAGGATCGGAATCTCTTGAAGAAATATAAGTAACTTGTGCCACAAGTAAGCAGATTGATAAAGCTTCAAGAGGTAAGCTCTATGTTTAAGGAGTCTTTTCCTACTTGAGTGCTCCACCATAGTTAGTGGACTATGGTTGGACTATATGACTGTGTAGGCACTTTGTATATGTGCATTCATATAGAGATATTTGATGATATAATATGATATGACATGACATGATATGATATGATATGATATGATAAGACTGGTTCTGATATGATTTATGTATTGACTTTTGGTACACGGATGTCTTCTTGGGTTTTGCCTGAGATTGACAGTGTACACCTCTGAGTTACTCTATTTCCGTTTGGGGCCATCCCTTGGAAATGACGGCGCACGTCTCTGTTATGATATGATTATATGTTCTGCTCAGTTATGATATCTGCTATATGTTGTATCTGTATACTCTGTATCTGACTTTCATGCAGGAGTGAGCCAGGGGTATGGAGAATTCTCTATAAACCTGGAGCTTACTGGGATTTGTAATCTCACCCCTCTTTGGGGCAATATTTTCAGGTGTACAGACTTCCGGTGAGTCTTCCTTAGGCAGGGACGCGACACGTAGCTGAGACTTTTGTCGTTCTGGATTTTTGGGTAGCAGTAGGCTACTATTTTTTTGGAGTGTATCTATATAGTTACATTTCTACCATTTTGAGGATTTGGATGTTTGATCCTTTATTTTGAATATGACCTGTATATGTCTTGTACATGTCCTTCAGTTTGATGCATGTACATCTTTGTATTCAGGAATGTGGATATGATTATGTAGAACTCGGTTATAATTATGTCTTGGATTGCATGACTGGTACTTCTGGATATGCATACTGTATAAACTGTCTATCAGGAACTCTTATGAGTGGGATTGGGAAATCTCCGGTTGTCCGATTTATAGAGGTTACTCTGCCCGATTTTCGTTAACGCCTTATGAACATTAAAAGAGAAAAAGAAAAAGTTAGCTCGTATTTTCGTAAGTTAAGTTTTCCGCTATTTCTGTTTTTATCATATGTATGTTAATTGAACCGGCTCGGGACGGGGATGTTACACAAATCCTAAATATAAGATGTGCCTAAATATTTCAAATCCTAAATATTTGAAATATTGGTGTTACCTAAAAGTCCACGAGACCACGGCTTTAGACTAATATGATACAAATTCCCAAAATATTTTGAGGTTAGGTATGCCTTTATTCGAGGCATTACCCGAAGAAACTCAGAATTTTGGTATGTTGAGTCACTGTTGGAATGGTTCAGCGAGTACAAAATCAGTTAGGGCCAAATAAATAAGTCAAGTGTAAATTGAACTAAATAATGCAGAAAATAAATCAAGAACAACAACAAAATAATAGGCATATAACTCTTGGGTTGTTTTACAAGAATGAGGAAAATGTAAATTTATTTAGTTTTATTGATAGTGATTATGCAGTTGATATTGAGAATTTAAAAAGCAGCTTAGGCTACACATTCATGCTTGGTTCAATTGTTGTTTCATGGTCTTTGAAGAAACAATGCATAATCATCCTTTCAACAACAAAAGCTAAATTTGTGGTTGCTACTTAAGTGCTCGTCAAGTTATTTGATTGAGAAATATTTTTCAAAAACTTTAATTTAAACAAGATGAAGCAACACTGATTTTTGTAATAACAATTCAACAATTAAATTGTCAAAAAAGAAAGTCCTAGTTTTCATGGAAGGAGCAATAAACTATAATTTCTTGAGGGATCTTATAAAGGATGATATAATTGGTCTTGTTTTCTGTAGAAGTAAAGATCAAGTTGCTAATTTACTAACCAATCCTCCCTAATTAGTTGCATTTTATAAGCTTAA
This sequence comes from Gastrolobium villosum, assembly GCA_032173675.1. Taxonomy (NCBI): domain Eukaryota; kingdom Viridiplantae; phylum Streptophyta; class Magnoliopsida; order Fabales; family Fabaceae; genus Gastrolobium; species Gastrolobium villosum. The sequence continues at coordinate 110,341 of JAVKPL010002383.1, forward strand.
GGGTTTACTTGCCATATTTTCAAAGGATGATGGATGAAGCATTTAACTGGACTAAAACTAATTATTGAAGAACATCAATTTCAGGGAATGTTGAAAAGTCCTTTCAATCTTTTTTTTTGAATAAATTCAAAGGTATCCTCCGGCCGTAACCGAAGACTAATTTCCATCGAGCACTGTCGGACCCTTTCAAGGGCGGCTCTCCCAAATCATTTTTTTTCCATTCCAGGGCTCGATCTCTAGACCTCTGGTTAAGGGGCCAGGCTCCTTACAAGTCCTTTCAATCTTTTAGTGTAAGTTAAAGAGTTGAATATTTCCCTTACCTTTAAATGATGTAATAGGCATGTGGGCGCACTAAAATTGTGTATTGTCACTTATTGGTGGAGTTATTTGGGTTTATTGATGTAACATTTATTTTTTATAATTTTACTTAAGTTTTTGTATTGCCTATAAGAGGTGTATGTCATTATATGATAAAGGTAAATAACATTCTCTTTCCAACTTTTTTTTTTTATAAAAAAAAATTGTTATACTAATTTATTATGATTCGTGACTTAACCCATTACATGGAAAGTAACCCTTGCAAGGGTTTTTAGCTCTCCCACCATCTTAACCTATAGTTGCTCTATCACACCATTCTCACCCCAATCCTTTTGGCCATGTAAATATCTCAACCTCTATATCGGGATACTAACATTGGTTGTTGGAACCACTTTATATGGTTGTTATAACTTATAACTCATTGGTAGTGTTCCTGATGCCATGGGCTCCATTGACTATAATTTTTATATGAATTAAATTCATAAAATACAATAATTTTTAATAAGTTATACAAAATATTTCATTTACAAATAAAGTGAACTCTAACTTTAACACCATGTCTTAAGCTTTTGGTTGAGATATCATATTGAACTCACTTGATATAATTAGTGTAATTTAAAACAATGATGGTGATCTTTCGACCATGGGCACCCTTGGATTGCATGACACCCCACCCCACACTCCTAACCCACTTCTTTATCTCAATCATATCCTCTCTCCAACTAATAAATCATGCATTATATAATATCCCAAGGGCTGGCAAAGGCAGGGAGTGATCGCAGGTGTAAAAGAGACCCAGACAATGAGCGGCTCATGCCAAATATTGTAGCTGGGAGGATTATGGTTGGAAATTTGTAAAAACGGTGTTTGAGACTCCAAAGATAATTTCTATGCCATTTCAAAGATGAACGTGTGTGGTCACACTTTGTTAATTATGAATAATCAGCCATGACTTATTTTTTGGCATATTCTGGCATGTAAATGTGTTGAGTAATGTTATGTCACAAAGAAAGTATGAATAAACCAAGTTGGTCACCATATTTGAAATTATGAGGAAGTAATAAAGTGTTGAAATTGGTATCTCACACTTGAAATGTAACCTAAATGGTGTTGGTTTATGATTGGTCCATGATCTAGATTGGAGCCAAAGGATATTGAGTTGGAAAACCAACAATTGGTAAAAGGTAACTAACTTTTTTAGAGTGCAAGTAAGCTTGGTAGTGAAGCTTCGACCGGTAAACCGTCGGACTTTGGGGTTAATTCCCTCATGTGTTCCACCATACTCAATTGGGAGGAATAGTTGGATGACGTGATGTATGATAATGATTGAAATACTATGTTCATGCTATGGTATGATATGATGGTGAAATACATGTATGCTATATTATGTATATATGATTCTCTGCCCAGCAGAATTGCATGATTGGTTGGGGCTTCCCATGGAGATCTTTACAAAGGTTCATGTGGATGAATGACAGAGAGAAATGGCTCCTTTGCAGAGTTCTCTTGGAAGTAACATTTGATCCACGATGTGTTACCTTTGAGAAATGGCTCTTTAGCAGAGCTCTCTTGGTAATCACGTGGAATGTGTTAATATGTATGTTGTACTATTTTATTGTTATTGTATATGCACATTGAATGAACCATTGAGTTGAGTGACCTCTAAAGACCCTTGGTTTACTGAGATTGTTATCTCACCCCGTGTTTGGGGGACCGCATTTCAGGTACTACTGATGGTACTAGAGTATCCCAGGGTAAGAGGCTTGAGTAGGATAATGGAACATTATATGTTTTGGATGTGCATTTTGCGGAGGACAACATGTTGATATTTTGTAGTCACATTTGGTGTAGGTTGATGTATTAGCATTTGGGGACTTAGCCCATAATCACTATTCTTTGTATATTTCGTGTTGATGTTTTATGCAAGGACTTTGATAATGTGTTTTGTATGAGTTAAGTCCAATTGATGTATTTTGTAAATAATGTATGTTTTGGGATATTCCTGAAATGTATGTGGACATTGATGTATTTATATGATGGTAGGGCTTGTGTGACTATTTGATAAATTAAGACCGTATCTGTATAATAAACTGTCTATCAGGTTGAGATTAATGTAGTAGGAATTGTCCCCGGTTGTCTAAAAAACAAACGGAATGCTATCCATTTTGTTTTGACGATGTTGGTAGGAGATTGCCAAAATTGTGTGATTAACTACCAATATTCGGTTATTGAAGCCATGTGGTGTATGAGAACCTCATGGTGGTATCTTATAATGGTTGTATTATATGTTAAGCTAGGTTTAAATATTCCGCATTGTGGTTGAGTTATAATTATAGTTCAAATTATTCATGAATACGAAAAGTTTTAAGCAGTAAACGTTATGTTTTAAAAAGGAAAAAGTTAAGCCGTATTTTAATTCAACTACTGTGATTGTAACTGCACTTAATATCATATATAACGATAACAAACTAGTTCTAGAATAGGGTGTTACAAATTCCCAAAGCAAGGGAATCGATTCCTTTTTGCACCAGAAGACAAAAATAACGGTTTTAAACGGCTAGTTTTTGAAATATGCCTATAAATACCCATATGTGATGCTTCCAAACTTGATGAATCATTGTTATATTGTCCATACAATCCTTATTGATCATTATTCTTGATTTAAACACATTCTTTGCTCATTCTGATTCATCTTGATCATATACATTCTTTGAGCTTTATTCTGGTGAAAGTGTCAACATTTATAGTTCTTCAATTTGTATATTTGTACTTTGAGAGTACTTAGCTATTGCTAAACACTTCCTTTTGAATTCTTGAATTGAGAGGGTAGTGAAACCTGTTATATTTAAGAGTTACCAAATTCCTAAGTAAATTTGGAGGGAAGTGTAAAGGTATCCAAGAACCCGAATTCTTGGAAGATTGTAGTGATTTGTCAAACACCCTTAAAGCTTCATAGTTAGTAAAAGTTGATCGAACGGATTCAGTCTGGACATAGGTCACAATGGTAATGACCGAACTAGGATACATCTAATTTATAATCTCTCTAGCCTTCAACTCTTTACTTTTATATCCATATTGCATTATTAGATTGTGTAATAGTTTATATATTTTGATCACACACTAACATCCTTACTTAGAATTACTTGTGATAAATCAATTGATTAAAGAAATAGCCTTTAAAATATCAACATAGGCATTTTGTTTTCAATTATCATTTAACATGAAAAATATAAAACCCTTTATAAAATTCAATTCACCCCTTCTTGAATATTGAAGTCATTTGTCCAACAATTTTTTTTTTTTTTTTGTATATTGTCCAGCAAATTTTATTCTACTGAAAATGGTTTATATATGCTAGTATCCAAATACTTTCCTTGAATAACTTATTTAACAAATATTATGGATAACTAATTCATCGACTTTATAAGCATATAATTTACGTGTATAAATATGGGGATTGTCAGAGCTATAAAATTTTATCGAGGCAAAATTCAAACTAGCTTAGTTTGTGAAATACAACAGTGGGTTAATATATAGACAAGTTTGAAGCACTCTTCAAGTTTTCTTGTACACGAGGAATAATAATGATAAAAGAAGGCAATTTTATGTTATGCTAATTTTTTTAAAAGTCAGAATGTAGTCTAAGATAAATGTTTAATGCATTGACCAGGGGGAGGCGATTGCTTATGCTCAGCCTAACTCTACCATTGAGCATGGCTCAGCCTCTTAAAAGAAAAATTGTCATAAAAAGCAAAATTTACAAAGCTAATCTACAAGAAATTCCTATTATCCTGACAAAAATTTATTATATAGATAAATAAATAAAAAATTAATACAATATGAACATGATCAAAGTGTATGATAAAGAATTTTTTTTTTTACACCGAATAGAAACTTAACACCATTAATCATGTTATATAGGGAAAAAGAATTTGATAGGGAAAACTATAAATGATAACATATATTTGTCATATTAGAAAATGGGTTTGATGTTTCTCATATTGTAGTAGATAAAATTATTTCCTACACACACATGAAACAATATCCAGAACCTATTTGGGCATACTTGAAAAAAGAAAGAAAAAAGGGGGTTACAGATATTTTTATGTGTGTGCAGTAGATAATTTTATCTCCTACAACATGAGAGACATTAAATCCTTCGAAAATATCAAATCATAATATAATTCTTAAAACAGAAAAATATTTTTGCAAATAAGTTATCTACATTTACTTCCACAACGACGTTGTTTTGGGATTGAAAGATTACAATTTGGGATCGAAAGATTACAAAATCATAATTACAAAAACACCATGATTCTCGTCGCAAAACGACATCATATTTGGCTTAATACAGATAACTTATCTGCATTAATTGCAGAAAAAGCAAACCCTTCTAAAAAAACATTTGAGAATAAAAGGATTTTTGATAGGAATTTATTAATCTCTTTTGATAGGAGATAACTTACATCATGTCATAATAAGAAATTATGTGGGTCCCACCATTTTTTTATGCCTCACTAGCATAAGATACTTGTCTCCTTTAAAACGAGACAATTTAAACTGATATTACAATCATTTTAAAGTACGGTAAAAATAAGTAAGGTACAAATGCGCAATAGCAACAATAATCAAGCGGCAAAGAACTCGTTCCAATCAAGTTTGTCTAACTATAATGTATTGTATACTTATTTCACAATTGGTAATGGTGAGCTGCCCTTACAATTTAATACATTCTAGGTCCAGTCTCCTCTTCTGTGTCTATTCCCTGTATTCCCTCACCATATTTTTTCCCGTGTAAGTTGGCCTTAAAAGAGAGAAGGAAAAATAGACCGGCAGAAATTCCAATGCTTTTGTTATTAAAACGTTCCATTCACAAATAAAACTTAATGACTACTTCCTATTAACTTGTAGCCAGAAAGCTAAGGAAGATGGAACAGAATAAAACTACTCATTTGTTTTTGGAGGGAGATAGGCTAGCACAGGCATCTGTTGTGGGAGAATTGGTAATGGAGCTTCAAAGTTAAGCATCTTAATCACTTCCATTATAGAGGGCCGGGATTTGCAATCTGGATTAGCACACCATAAGCCAACAACCAGTAAACATTCAATTTGCTGCACATTAAATACCCCACATAGCTTTGTGTCTGCTGCTGCAAGCAGATTTCTAATACCATAGAGCTCCCAAATCCACTCAACTAATGATACTTCACCCACCTCATCATTGTAGTGAATGGCTTTTCTTCCACTGGCTAGCTCCAACAAAACAACCCCAAAACTGAATATGTCTGATTCCTTTCTAGCCTTGCCCGTGTTCATATATTCAGGTGCTAGATAACCCATGGTCCCAGCCTATGAAGCACCGATACGCCATTTTCGATACGTTCTCGATGATATAGGATGTCAATTACGAAACAAAACGTGTCCGATACGGATATCCGATACGTTGGAAAAAAATTTAAGGAGTATCGGTGCTTCTTAGGTCCCAGCCACTACTGTGGTTTGTGACCCTTTCTCATGATCAACAAGCCTAGCTAGGCCAAAATCACCAAGCTTAGCATTGAAATTGGAATCCAACATTATGTTGCTTGATTTGATGTCCCTATGAAGCACACATTTTTCCCATCCTTCTTGTAAGTAAAACAGACTCTGGTAAGTGCTCTGTGATATCAATGTGGTATGAAAGGTATTTTTTAGGGTGTGTTACATGCCAATCATTTGAAGCATACCCAGTGAAAGAAACATTTAAAATACTATTTCTAGAATTGTATTGAATAGTAATGTTATAAACTTCCCCATTTGGAATATCCGGCAACCATTCATGAAATTTATCAGACTTCATACTGTTGACATTCACCCCCACGTGCGGGTACGGTGGGTCCCACCGGTCTGAGTAAGTGTCAAACTCCACTGCCACAAACTCATACTCAGCTGGGATAAATGTTTTGGTATGCTGATCCACAAAACCAACGCCAAGGGCCCCTAGTGAAAATGAATCATTTGCGTTTGGGAAATTTGGGCTTGCTAGGAAGAATGCCAAACCATCTCCATAAGCACTGTGATTATTTGAGTAAACAAGGAAGGAAAAATCAGTTTTGAAGTCATTTTGTTCGTTTGAGCTCTTGTTCCAAAGATGAATAGGGTTGGAACTTGTGACCCGACCAACACTCCCAATCCAGTTATTGCTGAATATGTTACTTCCGTTAACTGTGAGTTGGACAACAGTATCTGAAATAGAAGCATCTCCTTCCAGCTTTAGATGCTTTGGATCAACATGTACAAAGTTGGGGTAATCAAAAGACACAAGCTGGGAGTGTACAAGAGGGATTATCAGGAAGAATACATAACACAACAGAGTAGCTGTTGTATCGAGGGCATTAACCCAAGAACAACCAGCCATTGCTAAGTGAGAGTTATGTTTGAACTTGAAGGCTAACACACTTTCGTGTTTGTATTTATCTATTATTCTTATTTGTCATTTTATCTAACTTTCTTAGTAATTTGCGTTGTTAGAGTATAATATCAGAGTTTTGTTGTCTCGAATTCGATTCTCAACACCCCTCATTTTGTGTGTGGAATTTCTTAGCACATATAAGCCACCCACCTTTCAAGTCCAATGAATTCTTAGGAAGGGACGTGTTAGAATGTTAGAGTATAATAAAAACCATTAGACAGCTCTCATCTAACCACTTATGTTTTTGGGTTGAATTGATTCTTTATAATCTAATACCATTGTCTTAGACACTACTGGGTTGAATATTCCTTCGTACACAACTCTCTATGACATAAAATTAGAGCAGCGATCACAACCACTGGAATATGCTTCCAGTGCTGATTAAAACGGCAATATTCGTAGTTATAGCGTGTTACCAGTAATTAGAGACAAATTAACTTGGCTGTGTTTTGTTAACCGAATTGTTCAGGAAACAAGAAAACAAATGCATTGTTTTTGTTACGTGTAAAAATATTTAACAATGTAGAAATAAAGAAGAAAAGTTTCAAAAAGACATGTCTCTTTATAAATGAGTGTCTTTTTTTTTTTTTTTTTTTTTTTGTAATATAAATGAGTGTCTTTTGGCAGTATTTTCTTAGAAGTTAGAACTAATCAACACTCATGCCGTCTTTAGTGATTGATGATAATTTAATGTAGAGTTCTGTATGCTCAGCTGTGCCTGTTTTGCCGCAGGATAGCCAGGGCCATGGAAAAAACTATGCTCCATCAATCCTTAACTTGTGCTCATTGAATTATATTCTTTGCATTTAATTTTGTTAGAATTTTCTTAAATGTCATTTTAATTTTTTTAGATACCAACAAGTGTTTAAAACTCTAATGGGCCTAACTAATCTCATTTTGAGTTTGAGTCTTATCATCCTATGTAGGAATTATGACTCTCAAAAATCAAAACTATCATCATCGCCATTAAACAAACAAATCTTTTTTGTACTTGAACTTTTTTTTTTGTTTAATATTTTAATTGGTTTAATAAAATTGATCCAATGGTCAAATCCTAAACGTGATATGCTTAACACGACACGACACTTAAACCTAAAAGACAATTTTGATTTAAATAATATTTTTAATTTTGTAGTGTATTTTATTTAATATTCAATAAATTAACAAAAAAATTGTTAATATTCATCAATTTTTAATATGGTCCCAAATATTTATATTAAACTCAATAAGATGGTAATCATAATCCAATAAATCTAATAGTTGGTTGAACCTTTTTTGAAAAACTTTGGTGGAAAGTGTCAGACACGACACGTTAGGGCTTTTGAAGTGTCAGTGCTTCATAGATGGTTAATATGAAAATTTTCCTAACCGCCTGTTAAACATTCCTATCATAAATATTGCATATAATGCTTAAATTAATATGTTCATTATTTTCACAAAAAATAAAATAAAAATGTTCATTATAAACTTGAACAACTATATAAGAGTTCGACAAAACTTCTTATTCCATTTAGAATGGTTTACTCAGGCATTTTCCCATATACTCTGTTTTAGTATCTTATCGAACAAACTCATCGATAAGTAATTCATCCATTCGTTATGGCTCAGTTACTCAAGATGTTGCATTACTTTACTTTACTACGTCTACTTCTCAAAGCAAAATGTATTGTATGAACATGTAAAATAATTTGGGTCAATACGTGATATGTTAGACGACTTCTAAACGAATGAGTCTTTATTTTCCCTTTGGTGGCCAGCTTCTCCTTAAGTCTGGATTCTAGGGTTCTTCCAATCTTCGTGTATTGTTCTGTAGTTTCTCCAAGTATGAGGTTTTCCAACCCGCCTTCTGGTTAACCGATAACTGTTTATTGACAGAAATGAAAGTAATAAGATATAGTTGTAAGAGGTTGTAAAAAAATAGTTATAAGTATAATTATTTGTCTTTTTAAGTTTTTTGATATTTTACCACAACAAATAATTACTTAAAAGAAACTAAAAGTCTAAGATTAATGGAGTTGTGTACCAAGCCCACCGAAACAAATTACATGGACAAAACTTGCTTGGGCTCTTTCTTTTAAGAAAAATATCCACATCACTAAACCTAACTTTACTTTCTTGAAAACCTACAAGCATCTCAAGCGGCCGTTAGTTCTTGGAAAGGAAGATAAAAAAAAAAACACAATGGTGATGAGTTGTCGCAGGAAGATGGAGAAGACCAGCGGACTAGCAAGATGGCGCGCACGGAGCTCTGGTTCGCGAAGAGGAGCTCAAGGTGGGTTTGCGGTGGTGTGACGCGGCAGTTGGCTACTGGTGCGTGATGGAAACGAGAGATTTGACCGTGTCGAAATTTTGTTGACCGATCAATACGGCAAAATGGGTATCGGATGCATATCTGTCTGCTGGGACGTATGTCCGATACGTTGGAATTTTTTTTTGGACGTATCACTGCTTCAGAGACAACAACAAATTAAGATGATAAAATGGATTAAATTCTTTAATATTTGAATTAAAATTATCTTATTTTGTTAACTTCTAGGAGTTGTGGAGACAATAGGATAGGTCCATAACAGTGGATAAATCGAATTCTTAAAATGAGAATTTTTTTGGAAAGTTACGTAAAGTATTCCATTTACAAATAAAGGGAACTCTGACTCAAGGGTACCAAATTGGATATTAACAATGACTACTTCATATTAACTTCTAGCCGGAGAGGAAGATGAAACTGAGTAAAAAAACTCATTGGTTATTGGAGGGAGATAGGCTAGCACAGGCATCTGTTGTGGGAGAATTGGTATTGAAGCTTCAAACCTAAGCACCCTAATCACATGCCTCATACAGGGTCTGGATGTGCAATCTGGATTAGCACACCATAAGCCAACAACCAGTAAACATTCCATTTGCTGCACATCAAATACCCCACATAGCTTTGTGTCTGCTGCTGCAAGCAGATTTCTAAATCCATAAAGCTCCCAAATCCACTCGACTAATGACACTTCACCCTCTTTTTCTTTGTGGTGAATGGCTTTTCTTCCGCTGGCTAACTCCAACAATACAACCCCAAAACTGAATATGTCTGATTCCTTTCTAGCCTTGCCTGTGTTTATATATTCAGGAGCAAGGTAACCCATTGTCCCAGCAACAACTGAGGTTTGTGACCCTTTCTCATGATCAACCAGCCTAGCTAGGCCAAAATCGCCAAGCTTAGAATTGAAATTTGAGTCCAACATTATGTTGCTTGATTTGATGTCCCTATGAAGCACACATTTTTCCCATCCTTCTTGTAAGTAAAGCAATGCTGAGGTCAATCCCAGAGCTATGTTGTACCTCATCTGCCACGTCAAGATGCTTTCTCCACAGAAAATATGAGAATCTAAGCTACCATTTGGCATGTACTCATATACCAAGAGGAGATCATTCTTCTTGTGACACCAACCTGTGAGTTTTACCAAATTTCTATGCCTCAATTGGCTAATGATAGTAACTTCTGCTGCATACTGCTTTATAACCCTGTCTTGAATTTGCTGATATCCTCTTTATAGCAGCAAAGGAGTTTGAGTCTTTCAAGTAGCCTTTATAAACACCGCCAAAACCACCTTGCCCAAGCTTGTGTGTCTCATCGAAGTTGTTTGTTGCAGATGCCAATTCATAGTAACAAATCTTTTTAGGTCCAGTGCTGCTTTGGAAGAATTCAGCATCCATCTTCAGATCAGAAGTGGTTTCCGAAGTGGCTTCTTCTTCTTTTCTTTTATTCATCTTCCATAATAAAATGATGACAAACCCTAATAAAATCAAAGACAAACCTAAACCAATTCCTATTCTCTCCAATATGTTGATTAACTTTCTTTCCTTCACAGGATCGATATCAATTGGGAGACTTGTACTAAATGACCATGACAGAAGGGTATGTTCCTCAGAAAATTCTCCTGCTGCAGCTGATATGCCAACAATAACCGACTCTGGTAAGTGCTCTGTGATATCAATGTGGTATGAAAAGTACTTTGTAGGGTGTGTTACAGGCCCATCATTTAATGAGTACCCAGTGAAAGAAACTTTCAAAATACTACTTCTAGAATTGTATTCAATACTACAGTTATAAACTTCCCCATTTGGAATATCTGGCAACCATTCATCAAATTTGTCAGACTTCATAGAGTTGACATTTACACCCACATGAGGGTGTGGTGGGTCCCACGGGTTTGAGTAACTGTCAAATTCCACTGCCACAAACTCATACTTAGCTGGGATAAATGTTTGGCTGTCCTGATCCACATAACCAATGCCAAGGGCCCCTCCTTTTTGTGCAAATGAATCATTAGCATTTGGGAGATTTGGGCTTGCTAGAAAGAATGCCAAACCATCTCCATAAACACTCTGATTATTTGAGAAAACAAGGAAGGAAAAGTCAGTTTTGAAGTCTTTTTTTTCATTTGAGATCTTGTCCCAAAGATGAAAATGCTTGGAACTTGTGACCCGGCCAACACTCCCAATCCACTTGCTGTTTGTGTCCATTACCTTAAGTGTGAGTCGGATGACAGAATCTGAAAAAGTAGCATATCCATCCAGCTTTAACTGCTTTAAATCATCAATAACAAAGCTGGAGTAATCAAAAGACACAAGCTCAGCATGTGTGAGAGGGATTATCAGGAAGAATAAAATGGTTCCCCTTGCATAACACAACAGAGGAGTTGTTGCATCGAGGGCATTAACCCAAGCACAACCAGCCATTGCTAAGTGAGAGTTATGTTTGAACTTGAAGGCTAACACACTTTCAAGGGAATGTATATATCTGTTATTTTTATTTGTCATTTATCTAACTTTCTTAGTACTTTGTGTAATTTTATTACTGTTGTCTCAACTCTAAACATTTGGAATAATCTTCCTACATACGCAACTTACTATGCTATAAAATTGGAGCAGGGATCACAATCACAACTACTGGACTATGCTGCCAGTGCCGGTTAAAACGGCAAATTCGGAGTTATTCATGTTATGATTAATTAGAAACAAAATTGGTCGTGCTTGTTAACGGAAATGTTCAGGAAACAGCAAAGCAAATGCATGTTTTGGTTATATTTAAAAAGATTTAACAACGTAGAAATAAAAAAGAAAGGTTTCGAAAGAGACGTGGCTCATTAAATGAGTGTCTTTTGGCTGTATTTTCTTGGAAGTTCGAACTAATCAGAGCTTATGCCGTCTTTAGAGATTAATGACAATTTAATGTAGAGTTTTGTGTGCTCAGTCGGGCCCGTTTTGCCGCAAAATAGGCAGAGAGCCATGGGAAAAACCATGCTCCGTCAAGTCTTATGCTGTTGGAAAGATTCTTTCTATTTGAATCTGGTTTCATGGTCCCAATTATAGGAAAATTGGGTCGGGCCGGCTTACAGAGGCCCACTGCTTGGCCTATGTCAGGTCAGACCTAACCTAATATATTTTGTATAATAGGCCGGACTTAAGTCATGAAAAAGCCTCTCTAATAAAAAGGTCATAGGCCCACTTTCAAGAGGCCGGGCCTATAAGCCTACAGGCCGGCCTATATTGTAATTTATTTTAAATAAAATAAAGAGTAAATACTCTTTTTGGTCCCTGGCAATATCCACAAAATTCTTTTTAGTCCCTGGCAATAAAAAAAGGACCAAATTGATCACTAAAATGATGAAAAAAAGACCAAGGATTACTTATTACAATTGACAGAAGGATTAAAGTGGCCATTTTTATTAATTTTATGGACCAATTTGGTCTTTTTTTGTTGCCAGGGATTAAAAAGGATTTCGTAGATATTGCGAGGGACCAAAAAGGGTCTTTACTCTAAAATAAAATAGAGTAAGTATGCCTCGAAGAAAAAACAAAAGATATAAATTTAATCAATTGCAACTATTTATAACTTAATTATACTCGATTATATTTTAATAGAAAACTTACTTTATTTCTTATATAGGAGGAACCAACTTAAATTGTGTGTATGAATATATTAAAAGATTTTTGGCAGAGGTTATACTTACTACAAGCATCATGATGTGTTTGTTGGATTCATGTAGTTATTTTAATTTACATAGTATGAATTTATTTGTTGGATCTGATGAAATATATGTTATTTAGATTGAGCATTTTGCTTTTGAAAATGACTTAAATGCATATTGTACGAGTTTTGTTATGATTCATGATTCTGTTTAGACGTTGAAATTATGATTTTTGTTGTAGCAAGAGAATTTGAGTACTTTGTAAAGTTGATTCATGGTTCTGCTTGGAAGTTAAAAATTAACAGACTAACGGGCCAAACTAGGCCATTTGTTTTTTATAAACGGGCCAAGCCAAGCTAACAGTTAGACTCATACTAGGCTTGGGTCAGGTCAAATTGAAATTTTTTGACGCATGCTTGGGTTTTTCGGGGCAAAGCTTGGCCCATTCCAACCCACTTTCACCCCTAGTCCCAATCACATTAGGATTTTCTCAAGGGTTTGTTTTTTTATTGTGTTGATGCATATAAGTTATCTCAATTGAGCCTAAAATAATGTCGTTTTGGGACGGAAATTAAAATATTTTTATAATTTTAATTTATTGTAGGGTTATAGTAGTCTTTATCATTATAATTATTTAATTATTCAACCCAAAATAATGTCATCTTTTAGGGAGTGAATGAAAGTAACTTATCTACATTCACTGTATAAACATTAAACCCTTCTCTTAACTTGGACTTTAATTAATTTATTTGTTAAATATTAGGTTTAGGGAGGTATATTGGGTTAGGATTTTAAAATACTTTTTGAGTTAAAAAATCTTATAGATTTTAAAAAACTATTTAGAATTGGAGGGACTTTAAAGACTTTTAAAAGATTTTTTTTACAATCAGGATTTCATAAGATTGGATTTTAATATAATTTATATGATTTGAAAGATGGGTTTATAAGATTTTAAAAGATCATATGAATTTTTAATCAACATTCAAAACTACAGGAGTCAATAAAAAAATAACAAAGAGTTTACCGGAAAGGTTTCCAAGGTCAGAAGAGTCAACTTGCATGCAGGGTCTAACTATTGACCCTAACCCACGGAGAGTGGGGTCAAGATTGACCCGGGGTTAGGGACGAAGTTTTAAAACTCTGTTTGAAATAAGAAAAATTTCATTAAGTTACGTAAAGTATTTCATTTACAAATAAAGGGAACTCTTACTCAAAAGTTCCAAACTTGATATGAATTGTCAAACTTAATGACTACATCATATTAACTTGTAGGAGAGGAAGATGAAACTGAATAAAAAAATTCTTTTGTTGTTGGAGGGAGATATGCTAGAACAGGCATCTGTTGTGGGAGAATTGGTAATGGAGCTTCAAAATTAAGCACCTTAATCACTTTTCTTATACAGGGTCTGGATGTGCAATCTGGATTAGCACTCCATAAGCCAACTACCAGTAAACATACCATTTGCTGCACATCAAATGCCCCACATAGCTCTGGGTCTGCTGCTGCAAGCAGATTTCTAATTCCATAAAGCTCCCAAATCCACTCAACTAATGATACTTCACCCTCCTTTTCATTGTGGTGAATGGCTTTTCTTCCACTGGCTAACTCCAACAAAACAACCCGAAAACTGAATATGTCTGATTCCTTTCTAGCCTTGCCTGTGTTCATATATTCAGGTGCTAGATAACCCATGGTCCCAGCCACTACTGTGGTTTGTGACCCTTTCTCATGATCAACAAGCCTAGCTAGGCCAAAATCGCCAAGCTTAGAATTGAAATTTGAGTCCAACATTATGTTGCTTGATTTGATGTCCCTATGAAGCACACATTTTTCCCATCCTTCCTGAAGGTAAAACAAAGCTGAAGCCAAGCCCAGAGCTATGTTGTACCTCACCTGCCAAGACAAGATGCTTTCTCCGCGAAAAAGATGGGAGTCTAAGCTTCCATTAGGCATGTACTCGTATATCAAGAGGAGATCATTCTTCTTATGACACCAACCAGTGAGTTTCACCAAATTCCTATGCCTCAATTGGCTAATGATAGTAACTTCTGCTGCATACTGCTTTATACCCTGTCTTGAATTTGCTGATATCCTCTTTATAGCAACATAGGAGTTAGAGTCTTTCAAATAGCCTTTATAAACACCGCCAAAACCACCTTGCCCGAGCTTGTGTGTCTCATCGAAGTTGTTTGTTGCAGATGCCAATTCATAATAACAAATCTTTTTAGGTCCAGTGCTGCTTTCAAAGAATTCAGCATCCATCTTAATATCAGAAGTGGTTTCCGATGTTGGTTCTTCTTCATATCCTTCATTCTTCTTCTGTAATAAAATGTGGACCAACCCTACTAAACTCAAAGATAAACCTACACCGATTCCGATTCCGATTCCTTCCACTAATTTCTTCTTGCTTAACTTGCTTTCCTTCTTAGAATTTACTTGAATAGGAAGGCTTGTACTAAATGACCATGAAAGAAGGGTATGTTCCTCAAAATATAAACCTGTTGCAGCTGATATGCCAACATAAACTGACTCTGGTAAGTGATCTGTGATATCAATGTGGTATGAAAAGAACCGTGCAGTCTGTATTATAGGTCCATCATCGAATTTGCGTACACTGAAAGAAACATTTAAAGTATTATTTCCAGAATAGTATTGAACACTACAGTAACAAACATTCCCTTCTGCAACATCCATCAACCATTTCTTTTGTTTTTCAGACTTCATAGAGTTGATATTCACACCAACATGCAGGTAAGGTGGGTCCCAATAATCTTTGTAAGTGTCAAACTCCACTGCCACAAATGAATAAGGATCAATGGAGACAGGTATGCCAGCAGGAAGAAGACCAAGACCTCCTCCTCCTCCTAAATCTGTTATACTTGGGAGATTTGGGCTTGCTAGGAAGAATGCCAAACCATCTCCAAAATCACTGTTCTTTGAAGAAACAATGAAGGAAAAGTTGGTTGTGAAGTCTTTTTGCCAAATATGAATAAGGTTGGATCTTGTGACCCGCCCAACACTCCAAAACCGAAATTCGCCCACTTGACCCGTTCTGTTTGCTGTGAGCTCAATGCGAGAATCTGAAATAGAAGCATCTCCTTCTAACTTTAACTGCTTTTGATCAACATTTAAAAAGTTTTGGTAATGAAAACTCACAGGCTGAGCATGTGCGAGAGGGATTATGAAGAAGAACAAAATGGTTCCCATTGCATAACACAACAGAGGAGTTGTTGCATTGACACCATTATGCCAACCACAACCAGCCATTGCAAAGTGAGAGCTAAGTTTTAACTTTGAAGTATGTTTTTATCTGTTATCCTTATTTGTCATTTTTCTAACTTTCTTAGTAATTTGTGTAATTTAATTACAGTTGTCTCAATTCTGAACATTGGGATGAATATTCCTGCGTCCACAACTCACTATGTCATGAAAAAGGAGCAGCGATCATAACCACTGGACTATATGCTGCTTGTGCTTGTCAAAACGGCAATATTCGGAGTTGTAGCATGTTACCATTAATTAGAAACAAACTTGGCTGTGTTTGTTAACCAAAATTTTCAGGAAACAAGAAAGACAATGCATTGTTTTAAGTTATATTCAACAAATATTTAACAATGTATATATAAAGAAAAAAAAAAGTTTTGAAAGAGATATCTCTCTTTTAAAATGAGTGCCTTTTGACAGTATTTTCTTAGAAGTTAGAACTAATCAGAGATTCTGCCGTCTTTAGAGATTGATGATAATTTCAATATTTCATGTGTGTTCAATTTTGCTGCAAGATAGCCACGACATGGAGAAAAGCATGCACCGTTAATTGTTACTCGTGCAGTCGTGCTTGCCAAGCCCGACTCAAAGTTAAATGTGTTAAACCTGACCAAATTATTTTAAATTTGACTTGATTTGTTAGTCTATTACAAATAAAATTTATAAGTTTGAGTCGGTTTGACCTTTTTTTGTTTTTCATTTGCATTCATCATTTAACATGACGCAAAAAAGTTTCTTACATACCCAACCTTTTGTGGGACCCACATTTTTTGGAGCAAAAAAAAAAACCTAAGGCAAGCAAAATGAATCTCTATAATACACAATCACTTTCCCTACAACATAACTCTTATAAAACCCTTAAAAAAAGATATAATATTTTCTCTGACTTATCGAGCCTTCCAATCGGTTATAATTACTTTGTACAATAGCTGAACACAATATAAAATATTGACAATTCAACTACTTTATTGAAAATAAAAAACAACGCCCCGTCTGCAATCGGTTAATTAACATTCATATGATAGTAAGCGCAATATGCTCAACTTAATAAATGCGGAAGCTAATTAAATAAATTTTCTTTTTCTTTATGTATTGCAAACCTTTTCACTTCCATGGCCAAAATAAAACGGACAACATTTCCTCTGTATTTTGGACCATTAGGGATAATTCCCACTATGAAAATTTCAATCTGATTGATAGTTTAATATAATTCAAGCATACCACAGCATAGATAAAACGTATTGCCCAGTCATCCATGGCCTAGGCTATCTCATAATCATATTGTCTCAAAATAATGTCCATGATGTTACTTATATAATTACATCAAATAAACAAAAGAGATGCAATTAATAAGTAACATAGATCTGAGCATGCATCACTAACAATATATACAAACTATCAACATGGCATAGACATCTCGATCCTATGCTCTCAAATAAATACATGGCATATACAACTTAAAATAAAGTATGTCAAGTACAAATCTAATATCCACAAGACCCTGACAATCATGTCAAGTAGTATCTTTCATCTAGCCTTTTGCCACGCGACGCCTCAGCACCATCAGCTCCGGTACCTGAAATGGTAATCCCCATAACACGGGATGAGATGATATAATTACCTCAGTAAGCTAGGGACCCTTGGAGGGCTCCTCCACCCCTAAGCTCACTTATTATATAAACACAGTATAAAAATCCATGCATGCATCAGAATATGTATGACAATGCAGTGTGCAATAATATAATCCTACTGGCAAGAGAATATAACAAGTATGCATTATGCAAGGAAACACCATCTTGCAACATACCGTATAAGGAAACACCGTCTCATACTATGCATAAGGAAACACCGTCTTATGCCTCACACAAGGAAACATCGTCTTGTGTGGCACACAAATATACATACATATACATGCAACATATAACAAATTATTTTCAACATACCATATCAAACTACCACCCTCCCTTGGAGTTTAGTGTAACAAACGGAGGATTAACCCTAAGCATCGAAAGCTTACTTGTCAAGCATTGTCCTTTAATGCACTCATTGTATCCAAAAGGTCACAACCACAATCTCTCACAATATCACACCCTATTCTAAATATGTGAAGACAATCAATACATATATTAGTCTACCATATTCAATTTTCAAGACTACACATAAAGACACCTACACTTGATTTTTTGTCCAATTTATCAAAGTGTCCTAAATAGTGATTTCATAATTTTTCCTTTTACGGGAACCAATCTCAAGCATGTTTAAGAAAGGAGCTCACCTACAAATCACCCTCCAACTACTCATACAATTTAATCCCAATTTATACAACCCTATATCATGCATTTTCTCCAAAAACACAAGAGGGGAGTTATGGCATTTACCTTAGAAGCTTCAAATCACTAAGAGAAAGACAATCCAAGCCTTCAAGCTAAGAAAAACATCATTTTTTTCTCCTCTTGTGAATAGTACCCGCGACCTAGATATGTAGAAATCTCTCAATATAATGACTCCTAACTAAACTAAGCCATGGATTTTGTAGAAGATGAAATTTAACACACTTTAGACTTTGGAATGGATTGATTTTATCAGTCCTAGCTCAAGTTATCAAATAGTGAAGATTGAAAAAAAGAAAGAAAAAAGAAAGGAAGACTTCATTAATGTGTCGTATGGTTGCAGCGACGAGAAGGAGAAATAAGGTGGGTTTTGGTACTTAAGTGACATGTACTCACCCTGTGTGTACTACACACTTATCTACCCCGCTCACTTAACTCTTATTTTAACTTTGCACATTAGTCCAGAATATTTTTATAATAATATTTATAATTTTACTCTTCACTTTAGGGCAACTTTATTTATCCGTACTTTTACCCCTTAACTGTCATTTTAACTCTTTTTTCACCAAAAGTGACTTTATTTCTTTTTCTTCTACTTTCCTTATAATTATCCTTCAATATCATGATTAAAATCATTAATTCATAATTAAATTCACACTACATGTGAGGTTATATATTATACAATCAATCGAATCGAGTGTATTGATTTTTAATTATAAAATTAAATTCTAATTTAATTTAAAATAAATTAAAAGTTTATACACGCATGCACATAGGCGTACACATGTATATGTATACAAATGAGTACAAAAATATTTATTTGAAGACTAATGAAAGCCAGTCATATTAGAGTAATAAAAAGAACTTTGTCAATAAAATATAATTAAATAATTTAAGATAAACAAATAAAAAAAAATCACTCACATAAACACATGCCCAACAAACAAGAACAATATATATAGATGTTGTAAGCCTGTAACAACCCCTGTATGCATCCAAGAGTTTTACTCTTAATCGTATTAGACTCTTTTGCTAGGAGAATAATTTTTTATTTTTTTTTTTTTTTTTTTTTTTTTTTTTTTTTTTTTTTTTTTTTTTTTTTTTTTTTTTTTTTTTTTTTTTTTTTTTTATTTTTTTTTATTTTTTTGTATTACTGATCTCTTTATTGTCCATTTGAATTTTAGCAGAGCAGAAAATTTTTTTTGTCTAAGAATCTCAATTTTTAGAAATATGTTAAAAATATTCAGTTTACGATAATATTCGAAAGAGTTTTATATTTCTCATTCAACATGAGAATTGAATTATCATGTTGTAGAAACAAAAAACACGTGGGACCCATATGTTAGAAAAAATTATGTGTAGGACCCACGTTGGCACAAAAATCGAAGGGTGTGTAAGAAAATTTAAATTCTCATGTTAAATGAGAATTATAAAACCCTATTCAAAAATTTAAAATTAAAAAAATTCAGTTTACTGGGAATCCGACAAAATGCCGGCTACCAAACGCCCCCTAAGTAAAAATTGATTCCTAAATTTTTCATTCTGAATTTTTAAAAAAAATTAGTAATACATAAGTGAAAAAAAAATTGCTAGAATTTTGACTAAACTTATATTCTAGGATGATTGTGAATAAAATAAAGGGAAAAATATTTCTTCAGTCGCTAGAGCTAAAGTTATCTCCAGTGAGCTCAAAACGCCATTGTTTTGGGTTATAAGATTACAAAATTATAATGATAACGAGTAATATAACCCTGCAATATATTATAATTACAAAAATATCTTGATTTCTACCCCAAAATAACATAGTTTTGAGTTGCCGGAGATATCTTTATTTCCGGTTACCGGAGAAATCTTTTACCCTAAAATAAAAGAGTAGGAATTACTCATTTTTGCAAGAGTCTAACAAACATGCTAAATTGTTTAAACAAAAAATCAAGCCATCATAAATAGGAGAAGGTATTTTGTGGACTTGAACCATGGTAGTCCTTTTCCAAAATAGAAAAAAAGGAGGGATGGAGAAGAAAAAATTAAAAAAAAAAGAGATAAAAATAGAAGAAATTTTTTCATTTATAAAAAAGGGACCATGTGGTGCGTACTAAATTTTTCCCATAACTTGTGGCTGTAGTTTTGTGGCCAATAGAGCTAGTGAACGGATATTTGAGACGAATGTGCACGTGGAAGATATTTGCTCAGTGTAAATGAGATCAAGCATTCCATTTGAACTAACATAAAAAGAGAGAATGTATTGTTTTAAACTTGCTATGAAAGGCCATAATTTCCATATATTATCATATAATCACTTCGCAATGGCTAGCACAGCTATAGTTGTATATCATAATGTAGTTCACCATCAAAATTTCCACTTCTATACCGAAAAATGATTATTACACTGCATCAATTACAAACTTAATAAAAGGGAAAGATGAAACAGAAGAAAAAAGTGCTCTTATTGTTGGAGGAAGATAGGTTGGGACAGGCATGTTTTCTGGGAGAATTGGTAAAGGAGATTCAAATTTAAGCACCTGAATAACTTGACTTATAGAAGGCCTTGATGAATAATCTGGATGAACACACCAAAGGCCAACAACCACTAAACGTTCCATTTGTTGCTCATCAAATGCTCCACATAACTTAGTGTCAGCTGCTTCAAGGAACTTTCCCAATCCATAAAGCTCCCAAACCCACTCAACTACAGTTATTTGACCCTCATTGGCTGCTAGGTCAATGGGTTTCCTTCCACATGCAATCTCCAATAACACAACCCCAAAACTGTATGTATCAGATTCCTTTGTAGCCTTTCCTGAAGTGAAATATTCAGGGGAAATATAGCCCCTAGTCCCGGCTATAAGTGTGGTTTGTGACCCTTTCTCATGATCCACCAACCTAGCTAAACCAAAATCACCAAGCTTAGCATTGAAACATGAATCCAACATAATGTTGCTTGGTTTAATGTCCCTGTGAATCACACATTGCTCCCATTCTTCTTGTAGGTAAAGCAATGCTGAAGCCAAGCCTAGAGCTATATTATACCTCACTGTCCATGTCAAGAAGCTTTTCCCACCGTATAGATGGGAATCTAAGCTTGCATTTGGCATGAACTCATATATGAGGAGGAAATCATTCTTCCTGTGGCACCAACCAATAAGTTGTACTAGATTTCTATGTCTCAATTGGCTTATGACCTTCACTTCAGTCACATATTCCTTTATCCCCTGTGTAGATTCTCTTGATATCCTCTTGATAGCAACATAGGAGTTTAAGTCTTTCAAATAACCTTTATACACACAACCAAAACCACCTTGCCCCAGCTTGTCTGACTCTGCAAATTTTTTTGTTGCACTAACTAGTTCATTGAAGGGCCGGCTTGACTCAGCGGTAAGCTTACTTGCCGTGGTGTGTCAGGTCGCGGGTTCGAATCAGTCTCTCTGCAAAAAGCAGGGGAAAGACTGCCTAGAGTATTCCCTTCCCCAGACACTCACGAAGTGGGTATTTGAACTGAGTTAGCCCACTAACTAGTTCATTATAGGAAAACCTCTTAGGTCCAGTGCCCTTCAGGAATTTATCATCCATGTTAAGATCAAAAACTAACTCTTCTTTCATAATAAACCACAAACCAGCCCTGACAAACTCACAGCCAAGCCTATACCAATTCCAATCCCCACCCACAATCCTATCTTCTTTCCTTTTTTAGAAATAGCATTGAGGCCTGGTGGGGATGCTATTGGTGTTATCTGATTTGTGATATCCTCATCACTTTGTAAACTTGAACTGAATGACCATGACTTCAGAGTATGCACTTCATAAAATATTCCTGTTGCAGCAGAGAAGCCAAAAATAACTGACCCCGGTAAGTAATCTCTCAAATCAATCTAGTATAATATGTATTCTTCAGCTGGATTATCATCAATGTACACAGTGAATGAAACGTTTAAATTAAGAGTGGTGGAATTGTACTCAATGCTACAATTATAAACTTTCTTTTCTCGAATATGTGTCAACCATGGCTTAGTTATGTTAGACCTCATAGAGTTGAAATTCAAGCCTACATGAGTGCCTTGAGGGTCCCATGGATTTGAGAAGGTGTCAAACTCCACTGCCACAAATGAGTGTTGAGTTGATTTCAATACTTGGTTGCCATCCACAAGGCCAAGACCACCTCCTTCAATATTCATCAGAAGTGGTAAATTTGGATCTGCTAGGAAGAATGCCATTCCATCTCCATAATCACTCTGATCATTGTGATTCACGAAAGCACACAACATTTACCAGTCATTACTTGGGTATTTTGTTTTTTTATATATATACAATGGTAGCACTGAGATTTGAATATATGATCTCATGCAAATTACATAAATCCTTCACCACTAAATCAATTCCAGTAGCTTATTACTTGGGTTCTTTAAAATGCCTCATTTTAATCTTTTTTGCTAAATTGATACAAATATTTAAGGATAAGATAATGCTTATTGTTACAGAATTACAATTGATCAAATTAAAATTAAAAGGATGTTGGCATTTACCTTTGGGATTTGACAACAAAGGACCGGCGTGTGCATAAAAAGGTAATACTTGATCAAATGTGAAATCTATAGCGAGGCCATCCCAGTCTATAAAGGTTTAAATAGGGAACGAAAAATTTGTAGAGAAATTTATGAAATAAAAAATACTAGACAACACTGATTAATCACTGAAACGAAACAGCGCGCAAGTGTATAATGGGTTGAACAAAAGTGGGTTCATTTTGTTTGAAAAAAAAATGTTGAAGTGGATAAGTCCCACATTAAATTTAGAGAAAGAAGTGCTGTATATATGTTTGGATGGGCCCTCTACATCAAGCAAGTTCGGGTCCAAGGATGAGTATACAGTTCATTCATTCCCAAATGTGTTAGGCCTACAAATTCATTTTGTCATCTTTTACTTAATTTTCTGCTACACACTACCTATCTCTGCATATTATGAATGGTACTTGTAATGGATGGCTTCTCTCATTTGTTTTGATTAAATATGTTCGGATAAAGGTTTATTTATTTCATATGTTATTTTATTTTTATTATTTAATTCGTTGACAACCAAAATTCAAATATTACATTTATGCAAAACAATGAAATTTTAAAACATGGCACTCGATGAAAAAAATTAGGAAAGGATTTAGATATCAAGAAATTACAATTTTCCCAATACTCATAAGGTTACTATCGTTCAATCTCGCTGAATATATTGGCTTGGTCTAATTTGTAGAAACAAGATAAAATTACTTTCCATAAAATTATTAGGGAGAGGTTATACTTACTTTTTAATTTTCTTACTACTTGTTACTATAAATCTTAACAATTGATTTTTGTCAATCTAACGGTTGTAATTTATGGATTATTTTTATTAATTAGTATTAATTTGCAATAAATTATAACCGTTAGATTGACGGAAATCAACGGTTAAGATTTGGTAGTAACAAATAGTAAGAAAATTAGGTAGTAAGTATAACCTTTCCCAAATTATTACAATCATGAAAGTGAACAATTTCACATGCTCCTAACTTTATCGATAGTGGCAAGATGTAGGAATTACTTTTATAGAAATATTTTTAAAATCATTTCAAAAAATTGCTCCTTTTACACATAATTTTTCCGAATAAAAATTTTACTTAGCCATCTTATTTTACAAAATATTTCCTTGAAAACTTCCAATCAGTGTTTTAAAACTCGGACCGGTCATCGAATCATTCAAGGTACTGGGTCACTGGTTTAACCGGGTTGAACCGGATTTACTGTTCACATATTAAAAATATAAAAATATTACTTGTATTAATAAAAATTAACATAAAAAACTATTAATAAGCTTCAAAAAAATAGATTTATTTTCAATGATAGCAAATGTTATATACTTCTAAGATTCTAGCTCTAGACCATATTCTAATATTGGATTAAAATTGCAATATAATTTAAATGCACATTTTGTGCTTGACATGATACGGATAAATTAAATCATGATAACAAATAGTATGCATGAAATATACACTAAAAAAAAGTGTCACCGTTATCATGATAACAAATAGTATACATGAAATATACACTAAGAAAAAAGTGTTCACCATTGAGATAAGATCACGAAACCATAAGTGTTTATCACCACTTAACTTCATGAGATCATTATAAGATGCAATTAAATTACATAAACGAACTGTACTAATCTAAAATACCTTATTATTCTCACCTTACTTTTAGTCATATTCATCATAAAATATGAACATGATTTAATTCAAGAGTTCTTATCAACAAAAAACAAAATTTACCAAAAAAAAAAAACAATAACCGATCTAACCAGGGTCAACCGGGTCACCGGGTCGCCGGGTTTCGGCCGGGTCAACCGGTCCATCCGGGTTGACTGCAGAAGCAGTCCAACTACCCGCTCGGACCGGGGAACCCACCGGGTCACCGAGTCCCGGGTCGACCCGGCCGGTCCGAGCCGGGTTTTAAAACACTGTTTTCATATAACATGTTGTGTGGTTTAAATTGATTTCATACAATAATGGTTATGTAGCAGCTCATTCTCTATTATAGTTATTCATCATTTTTTATGAAATGCCAACAAAAAGGGACCATTGAAATAAACAGGAATTAATTTTGAATAAATAGGATGGAATTAAATAATTTAATAAATTTAATTTAATTAATAGATTAAAAAAATTCCATCGAACGGTGGCTTGATCAACTCATAGTTTATAATGTTTTAAAGGACTAAAATCGTATTATTAACTAGTCAAAAGCATGATAACATAAGTTATTTGACTAAAAAATATTAACTTTGAATTATTGACATATGTGAATGAATTTTGCTTGTTTTGTAGGATAATTGAGTTGAATTGGAGCATTAGAGCAATGATTAAATTAGAAGGGCTTCTTTCACCAAAAAAAAAAAAATAGAAGGGCTTCAAGCGATAAAAGAGGAACAACGATTTAGTGAAAATCTCCATGAAGCTGTCTTCGAGGCCAATTTTTCGTATCTAAGATGACGGATTTTGATCTTGTGTTCTTCATAGAAGTCGTAGGTGTCTTTTTTATATTTCCAATGAGACTAAGATTATATCAATCAAACAAGTATAGCTGAAGTTATTCCCAAAATATGAAACTAGATTTATATCATCACAAAAGCGTGTTTTGGCGCGCTAAAGGATGAGTATAGCTCTCATTTAGTGGTTTTCACCTAAAATAAGGATTTTGAAACCTATTTAAGTTATTCTGTTAGGAACGCAAATCCTACAAAGGAAAATCAGGGGAACCGAACAGAGAAGAAGAGAAAAGCAAGTGAAAAAAAGAGTTCCTGTATATTCATCAAGTATCTTCTACAATCTTCTTCTAACAGCATATATCCCTCTCTAACAACTTTCCAACCGTTTCCATCTATTGACACGTATACCCTCCCCACTAATTGACACGTATACCCTCCCCACTAACAAACTCTATCAGCACACACACTCACACTAACAACTTAACAACACTAACAACACACACACACTTACACAGCAGTAGGCTTAATGGATACCCTTATTGGGCTAATCACATGACAAAGTCTTTAGCCCAAAAAGGGGCTCCCACCACTCTTCTACTCCTATCCTTCCTCATCATAACATTGCTCCCTTCTCCCAAAAGAACCTTGTCCTCAAGGTTGTGGTTAGGCAGAACAAACTCAGGATAATACAACTCAAGATCAGTCTGATCCTCCCAAGTTGCATCTTCAGGAAGAGAGTTAGTCCACTGAATCAGCCATTGGTACTTGCTACCTTGTCCTTCCAGCACTTGTCGGAACTTCAATGCAGCCAAAGGAACTTGAATTGGTAAATTACCACTGCTTAACTCGGGTAAAGGCAAGGCAACTGTTGAACTATCACCTCTAAAACGTTTAAGTACTGAGACATGGAAAGAGGAATGAATCTTACAGCTTGGTGGCAGCTCCACCTGATAAGAGACAGGGCTCAAAATCCTAGTGATTGGAAAAGGTCCGAAATACCTTTTTGCAAGTTTCTGGCACTTCCTCTTTGTGAGTGTAATTTGTCTGTAAGGCTGGAGCTTAATCAAAACCAAATCCCCAACAGAGAAAGTGACATCCTTCCTATGTTTGTCAGCCTGCACTTTCATCCGATTCTGTGCACTGCATAATTGCTCCTTGAGAAACTTCAACAGCCCATCGCGGTGACTCAAGGTAGCATCCACAGCTTCAACTCTAACCGAACCATGGAGATAAGAAGGAATCATAGTTGGAGCCTTACCATAAAGAGCCTGGAAGGGAGACATTCCAATGGCCGAATGTGCAGCAGTATTATAATGATACTCTGCCCATCCCAAATAAAAAGCCCACCTGTGATTTTCTTCATGGCAAAAAGCTCTCAAATATTGCTCCAAGTACCTATTCGTTACCTCCGTCTGCCCATCGGATTGTGGATGATAAGAGGTGCTGGTCCTGAGTAATGTTCCACTGCATTTGAACAGATGTGACCAAAATTGACTCAAAAAAATTGAGTCCCTGTCAGACACAATGGTTTTTGGAAACCCATGTAGTTTGACCACCATATCACCAAATAAAGAGGCTACCTTCGCAGCAGTGTAGGGAGTAGTCAAGGCACCAAAGTGAGCAAACTTGGTGAAACGGTCAACTACCACCAAAATGACATTAAACCCTTTGGATTGAGGCAGCCCAGTAATGAAATCCATGCTCAAGTCCTCAAAGACCCCAGCTGGAATAGGTAGAGGTTGAAGCAGCCCAAAAGGTGGAGAAGTAGACGTTTTGATGAGTTGGCAAGTAGAACAACACTTGACAAACTCATTGACATCCTTCCTCATTCCTTTCCAATAAAAAGAAGCCGATAACCTCAACAAAGTTCTAGCCACACCTGCATGACCCCCAACCAATGTAGAATGAGCTTCCTGCAAAAGGATATCTCTTAATGCCGAATTGGTGCCCAACAAATAACGGCTTTTATGGAACAGAATTCCATCCCGTTCAGTAACATCCGGATCCCCCAAATCATTCTGTTGCAGCTTCAACCGAATCTGCAGCAACTCAGGGTCAACCTTATTCTCCTCTCGAATCTGATCCACCAACTGAAAAGAAACTGCTGTTAGCAAAGCTAGGATGCTCCCAGGATGCTCCTCCTCACAGCATCTTGATAGAGAATCGGCAACAACATTGGCTGCTCCTGGTTTATACTCAATGGAAAAATCATATCCCATTAGTTTGCAAGCATATCTTTGTTGCTCAATTGTTTGCACAGTCTGTGTCAATAGCTCCTTGAGACTTCTATGGTCTGTACGAATAATAAACTTGGACCCAAGCAAATAATGTCTCCACTTTTTAACTGCCTCCGTCAAAGCATAAAGCTCTCGAACATAGGTAGATGCCACCCTCAACCTAGGTCCCAACTTCTTGCTAAAGAAAGCAATAGGGTGATTTTGTTGTAAAAGGACAGCCCCAATCCCCACTGCTGAAGCATCGGTTTCAACTACAAATGGCAAGTTGAAATCAGGCAAGGACAGTACTGGAGTACTAGACATAATCTCCTTCAATGCTTCAAAGGCTTCGGCAGCTTCAACTCCCCAAATAAAGCAATCCTTTTTCAACATGTCCGTCAAAGGAGAAGCTAGAGATGCATACTGTCTAATGAATCTTCTATAATATCCTGTCAAGCCAATGAACCCTCTTAACTGCTTAATAGTCTTCGGCTGTGGCCATTGCTTCATAGCAGCAATCTTCTTGGGATCAGCTTTCACCCCCTCACCCGAAACAAGATGTCCCAAATACTCCACCTCAGCCAATGCAAATCCACACTTACTAAGCTTCACCACAAACAAGTTCTCCTGTAAACATGTTAAGGTTAAGACAAGGTGATTATAGTGTTCTTCCATGGAACCACTATATATAAGAATATCATCAAAGAACACTATGATGAACTTCCTCAAATAAGGACGAAACATATGATTCATAGCTGCCTGAAAGGTTGAAGGAGCATTAGTTAACCCAAAGGGCATAACTAAAAACTCATAATGCCCTTCATGTGTTCGAAAGGCAGTTTTGGGAGTATCCCCAGGAACCAATAGGATTTGATGGTATCCACTCCTCAAATCAAGCTTGGTAAATATCCTTGCTCCATGAAGCTCATCAAGCAACTCATCAATGGTTGGAATAGGAAACCTGTCCTTAATAGTAATATTATTCAAGGCCCTGTAGTCAATACACATTCGCCAAGAATTATCTTGTTTCTTAACCAACAAGACAGGTGAAGAAAAAGGGCTCCTGCTCTCTTTAATCAACCCCGAAGCCAACAATTCAGAAACTTGCCTCTCAATTTCTTCCTTCTGATGATAGGCATATCTATATGGCTTAACATTAACTGGTCTAGCCCCATCAACCAAATGTATGGCATGATCACAGCCCCTGGGAGGGGGTAATCCCCTGGGTAACTGGAAAACCGCTTGAAATTGCACCAAAATGGTCCAAATTTCCAAAGGAACCAACTGTTTCAGATCCACTAACTCTGGGGAGACATCATATGACACTGGTGCCACTGCCCCTGCTAAGCTGAAACACTGCTGGATTTCTCCATAAGAGACTTTAGAATCAGCCTCACCATGTAATACCACCCTTCCTTCCGTAGTCATGAATTCCATGGATAATTCAGCATAATCATGGATAACCCTACCAAGCTGGCTCAACCAAGAAATGCCTAAAATTATCCCAAAACCAGTCAATTCAATAATCCACAGATCAACCACAAATGAGTATCCTTGAATGCTCAAAGGAACTCCTAAACACTTCCTGTCACAAAGAAGAAACTCCCCATTCCCCAAGAATACCCGCATCCGAGGAACCTTTATAGTTGGCAGCCCCACATCATCCACAATTTGCTTTTGGATGAAGTTATGAGAACTTCCAGAATCCACCAAAATAGGAATTATTCGACCCATAAAATCAACCTGAAATTGAAGGGCCCTAGGATTTCTATCCCCCTTCAAAGAGTGCAGAGCAGCTTCATGAGTTGCCTCATGTGTCAACTCAGGCTGCCACACAATGTGCTCTTCAGTATCATCCACACAGTCTTCCCAATCCCCTATCATTAAGAAAAGCTTAGACTTACACTTATGGCGAGGATTCCACTTCTCATCGCAAGTGTAGCATAATCCCAGCTCTCTCTTCTTCATCAAATCCTCATTACTCAACTTCTTGTAAGGAACCGTAGAAGGCAGGGCAGGAAAAATAGGCTTCTGACTTGGCATGATTGAAGTCAAAGGCTTCGGTTGCTCCACTGTGTATGAGTTTTTAGTGAAAGTCTTCTTCGACCCAAAAGAGGAAAAAGACGACCGTAACTCAACAAAATGGGCATCATATGTAATAGCTAATTGCATTGCTTGATGGAGCGAGGTTGGTGAATGCAATTGGATAGCTCTTCTTAAATCCGGTAATAAGCCTGAAACAAAGAAGCTCATAAGGATTTCATCAGAAAACTCAGTAACCTGATTAATAAGGGCCTCAAAATTCTTGATGTAATCATCCAAGGTGCCATCCTGTGTAAGTTTTGAAAGTACTCCCCGCAGATCTGTATAAGCAGTGCCACCAAACCGCTGCCGAACCGCCAGCTTCAACTGCTCCCACGACTGCGCAGATCCCCCATTGAAAAGCCACTGGAACCAAGGTCCAGCTAGCCCTTCCATCTTCATGCCAGCCAACCGAACCTTGAGTGCATCAGGAACCTGCTGAAGCCCAAAGTATAGTTCGGTTCGAAAGATCCAACTATTTGGATCTGAACCATTGAACAACGGCAACTCCATCCGGATCGATTTCATGACTGCACGAGGATCATCAACTGCAAAACGCGGTTGAGAAGTACCACCGGAATCAGTACCAGAAGAAAAATGCGTACCAGTAGAACGAGTAGATGCTCCGAGCACCGCGGCGTGAATCTCCTGAAGCTGAGCAGTAATCGTGATGAACTGATTCTGATGGTCCGAAAATCGTTGCTCAACCCTAGCCTGTAAATCATCCAAGCTACGATCGATACGAACTTGCAACGCCCCAAATTCATCGGCCAAATCTTGAACACGCATGGTTGAATCTCAGTGAGTCCCGATGAGATGAAAGCACCAATGTTAGGAACGCAAATCCTACAAAGGAAAATCAGGGGAACCGAACAGAGAGGAAGAGAAAAGCAAGTGAAAAAAAGAGTTCCTGTATATTCATCAAGTATCTTCTACAATCTTCTTCTAACAGCATATATCCCTCTCTAACAACTTTCCAACCGTTTCCATCTATTGACACGTATACCCTCCCCACTAATTGACACGTATACCCTCCCCACTAACAAACTCTATCAGCACACACACTCACACTAACAACTTAACAACACTAACAACACACACACACTTACACAGCAGTAGGCTTAATGGATACCCTTATTGGGCTAATCACATGACAAAGTCTTTAGCCCAAAAAGGGGCTCCCACCACTCTTCTACTCCTATCCTTCCTCATCATAACATATTCCTCACGAGTCTTTGACATAACTTTAAATTGAATTAAGATGCGTATATATTTCATTCCTCTTTCTTATAATCCCTAGCCTCTCTCCATTTCAATGGATTTGAACTCTAGGTTTTCAATCAATAGAATTTCAAAAAGTAGCACAACAACAGTATCATTATATAAGATTATATAGACAGAAATGCTTTGACTAACATATGTACAAATTCATAAACGGGGAGTTAGTGGGCACAACCACACTCCAAAAGAAGCTCCTTTAAGTGATTTATGATAGATCTCTATCATGATTTGAGGCAGAGTATGGCTAGCAAGCTAATCAATACTGTTCTCATTTTAAAAAAAAAAAATAACACTTTGTACTAAAAAAATAAAAATAACACTACTATCCAAGCTGTAACCATTAAATTGCTTTACTTGGTTTGGAATTGTGACGTTTGAATACCTTAGAAGATACGCAAATCATTTGATAAATTGAGATCAGCACGCTATAGGGATATATATAAGTTAAGGTAAGAGTATGGTTAAAGATCTTTGATTCACGATGACGACAATTTTTCAATTTTAATTAAACAATGAAGAGTAAACCAACACTTTGTGGATCTACTTGCATATTGAAGTGAAACGCAAGAAAAAAATCTTATTCATCAGCTCCAATGTAAATATAACTACTTTCTTGGTTTTCGACGGCGAAAACTATTAGACATGGGAATGCTTAAAAATATGCTTGCTCTGTTTTTTTTTTTTTTTTTCTTTTTTTATTAAAACATCACATGTATTTTTCACGGAAACAATCTTGTTCGAGACGGAAACATCCATATCATTATAGGGCTAAGTCTCCCTGAAGGTATATGCTTGCTTTTATGACTTAATCATGCTTCCCATGAGAGAAGAGTACAAGCATAGTCTGAAAGGACTAAAAAGTTGAAGCGTAATTGAAGTTCAGCTAAGCACAACAAAGGAAAGTACCCCTTGGAATTAGTAAGAACGCAAATCCATAGATCTTTACAGCTTGCTAAGCATGATGTACTCTAATAAAAACAATCTATAGAGATCCGCCTACTATAGTTAGCCATAAAAAATATCTTAGTTTTATTTTTTGTAAAGATAAATATATTAATTTTTTAGCCATAAAAATCCGCGTACTATTGAGAATTTATGGGGAATTGTACATATCATCTACAAAGAGCAAGATGTGTTATCCTTAGGTGTCAAAATCACTATAATTTTGGGACCGAAAATATGTTATGTTAAAAATTGATTAAGAATATAGTGTGCATGGTTAATAAATGCAAAAGACTTTGAAAATGATATGATTGAGTATGATTTTCACTTAAAAATATATCATTTTCAGGTTTGAAGTGTTAAATTAAAATTTTGATGAATCGATAAAGTTGAAGAAGTCAAGAACCAAGCCAAGACTCAAAATCAAGAATCGAAGAAGTGTATGCTTACGATGATTATACCATGCAAGCAAAGTTTTTATGGTAATGACACATGTCATATTTGTGGGACCTCCATAAACAAAAATGGTTAAATTTTGTCAAAGTGGGATAAATTGATAAATAATTTTGAAAATATGACGGATTGAAAAATAATATTTAAGATAAGAATATATTGTTATTCTCTTTACGTATGCTTCTGATATATTTAACGCAATAATAAATTTAATATTATATATTGACTCAAATATTTGTAGTAATTGGTCTATATAAATTTTTTTTTACTTATTTAATCATCACTTAAATATTAGAATAATCCATTTACAAATTTATCATCATTTCCCATATTTGTAGTAATTGGTCTATATATTGTTATCACTCATATTTATCATCATTTCCCATATATATATATATATATATATATATATATATATATATATATATATATATGAGAATGATCCATTTACAAATTTTTGCAAATTACACTATGTACTCCCGGGAGAACATAGTGTAATCTAGTGTTCTCTCGAGTGAACATAGTGTAGTTTATAAGAGTTCGTAAACAAAAATTTTGTAAATATAATCATTCCCTATATATATATATATATATATATATATATATATATGGGAAAAAAGTATCTAATATTACTTTAGACATCTTTGTCAAATGTTCATCAAAACGACGTCATTTGGGGTTGAAAAATTAAAAAATAGAATGATAAAGACTATTATAACTCTGAAATAAATTAATATTACAAAAACACCATGATTTCCGTCCCAAAACGACGTTTTCGGTGAACATTAGATAAAATTATCTAAAGTAACTTTAGAAAACACAAACCCTATATATATATAGGTGTGTGTGTAATTTCTTTTAGTTAAATTAACGGTATTTAATTGATAAAAAGAATTTGATTCTAGAAGTTATTATAAATTTCAACTAACACTTTTAGGGAAAAAATGTTTATTCTTTTAAATGACATAACTTATATCCTTTCACTCTCACAAAGAGGTGGAACTCACATCTTTATTTTTTTTATGAACTCTCTCTCCTCCTTTATCTATCTTTTTCTCTCTCTTAAAATGACACAACTTTGCATCCTTTAAAATGACACAAATTTTACCCCACTTTTAAATACATTAACATATAATAATAAATTAGTAAAGTGTCATATAATTTTTATATTGGTGTAAGAATAAAAAGTCTTCTATTTATTTTTATCTAATGATCCACTTGTAACCAATAACACATATAACTAAAAAATGTAAGCCATGATAAGCCAAATAAAAAAAAAATTAAGCCATGAGATATAAATAGAATTAATGTATAAAATTAAAAATATAACTTAGACTGATATAAAATAATCTAATTTATTAGTAATTATACTTTTTCACCCGAGAAACAAATTAAACACTCCTTGAAGATTATATATCTGCGTGCGAGTGAGATGAAATGAAAGATTATTCAGCCGTCAGGTTATGGTTTACCCTTACGACTTAATTGATTAAAGAGCAATATTTTTCTCATGTTATCGGAGAAGAGGAAAGTTTCCTACATACTTATATTTATGATGAGGCCCTCACATAAAAAGTAAAGAAAATAAAAAAAAAATTATTGCACGCAAAACGAGCTCTCACTAACATAAGAAGAGAACTCTACTACAACATAGGAATTCTTTTTCCCTTGATTAAAAGGCATGATATTCCAGGAACTAACAGACTATTTTTTTAGAGATGTTCATCAACCGATTCAAATAGATTTAAATTGCGGTGATCAAATCAAAAAATCGAAAACCAAATTAACAGAAAATCGAAAAATTGAAAACCGAAAAAAAGCCGCAAAATTTAATTGGATTGGATCAATTTTTTGATTGGTTGGTGAAAATCGATCCAATGATTCCCCAACCTTACCATCTACCTACTTGAGCATTTTCCTAATCATAGCTCAAAAATCATATAGCAAAATTCTAAATCCAAAACTCATTAACACATCATGTTGGAGAAAGTGAGTTGTGCTTCATCTATGTTATATTTGTTTTTATAAGATACATAATATATTTTTATTACATGAGTTATTGTTGTACAATAGCTCCTCTATAGGATGAAAATTTGGGTTACCTCATATCTCAGGCAACCATATTATAAATTTTTTGTTGGATGTAAAAGAAGGTAATTCAACTTTTTGTTGTACAACGTTTCTAGATTGCATAATAATCATCATACAAACTTTACAAAGCCGATACATACAAAAGATATGATATTTGCATAATAATCATCATATAATCTTAGGCTTTTCAAAAAATCGAAAACTGATCTAATCCAAACCTAAAAAAATTGGACTCGATCAGATCAGATTTGAAAAAAATTCAAACCGAATGGAAGATTACATGATTAAACCGAAGGGATTGGATCGGATATTTTTGTTTCCAAAATCAATCTAATCCAGACAGCGAACACCCTTAATTTTTTTATTTATTTAAATAGGCGATTTCTATTTCACCAAAACAAATAAAAGGGCCATTTCCAATATATATATATATATATATATATATATATATATATATATATATATATATAGGTAGGATCCTTTAACACCAATGTCAAGTTTGAAATCTTATTTGAGAGCCGTTAGATCAAAAAAGATCAACGACTCTGATTTGTAAGCATGTGACACCATTGATCTTTTCTGATCTAACGGCTCTCAGATGAGGTGTCAAACTCAAATTTGACACCGGTGTCAAAGGATCCTACTTATATATATATATATATATATATATATATATATATATATATATATATGAAAAAGTATTTCTACAGCCACTTTAGATAAGCTTGTCTACAGCTACCCTTTTTAACTAAGTATGACCGGTCATACTTAGTTATAACAATAAAGTTGTTCTTTTTTCTCTTTCCTCGCTGACGTGGCGGAGAGAGAGAAAAATCATTTTTAATGTATGGCCATTTATACTTAGTTAAAAAGGGATAGC
This sequence comes from Gastrolobium villosum, assembly GCA_032173675.1. Classification (NCBI taxonomy): domain Eukaryota; kingdom Viridiplantae; phylum Streptophyta; class Magnoliopsida; order Fabales; family Fabaceae; genus Gastrolobium; species Gastrolobium villosum. The sequence continues at coordinate 145,612 of JAVKPL010002383.1, forward strand.
TGTAGACAAGCTTATCTAGAGTGGCTGTAGAAATATTATATATATATATATATATATATATATATATATATATATTACACTAGTGTAAGTTATACTCTCAATTTTGATCGTTGATCCCACTTATGTATCTAAGGGTTCTAATTTTTTAGTAATGTGATCCATTGGATATAAGTGGATCAATGCTCAAGATTGAGTGTAAGACTTCTAATTCTTACACCGATATAAGAATATCCTATATATATATATATATATATATATATATATATATATATATATATATATATATATATATATATATATAGGTAAACATTTCTACAGCCACTCTAGATAAGGTTATTTACAGCTACCCAAAAAAATTACGTTGTTTTGATTAATGAATGGTGTTTCTGTAATTTTAGGTGAATTAATGAAGGGTATTTCCGTAATTTTGTTTATTTTTTATAATATACATTTTACTGAAACACCCTTCTTTAATTCATCTAAAATTATAGCAACACCCTCTATTAATCAAAACGACATATTTTTTGTGTAACTATAAATATCCTTATCTAAAGTGGTCGCAGAAATGTTTTTCCCTATATATATATATATATATATATATATATATATAATATATATATATATATATATATATATATAGGCAAAATGATTTGTAATGTGACTGTATGTGTAGTCACCTAAAAACTACGTCGTTTTGGGTGGGATAAAGGAAGTTCACATTTAAAATTAATTGTAGAAAATAAAAATATTATATTTATTTCCAACTTTGTATGGTTATGATTCCTCATATTTAATGTTTTATATTTATTCCCACCTTTGTATGGTTATTATTCTCCTTATTTAATGATTTTACATTATAAAACGACGTAGTTTTATATGACCGCACCAATCCATAGGGGCAGGATATTCTTACACAGGTGTAAGAGTTAGAAATCTTACACCCAATCTTGACCATTAATCCACTTGTATCCAATGATTCACATTACTAAAAAATTATAGCCCTTAGATATAAGGGGGATCAACGGACTAGCTAGATTGAGAGTGTAACTTACACTGGTGTAAAATGATATATATATATATATATATATATATATATATATATATATATATATATATATATATATATATATATATAGGATATGTTATATCGTTGTAAGAGTTATAACTCTTACACTCAATCTTAACCGTTGATTTTCGCATATCTAATGGTTATAATTAATAATTAATCAATGAGAATAATCTAATTAATTACCGTCGTTTGATGAACGGAAATCAACGGTTAAGATTTAGTATAAGAGTTATTATTCTTACACCGATGTAAGTTGATCCTGTCTATATATATATATATATATATATATATATATATATATATATATATATAGGGAAAAATAAATCTTATGTTATAGGAGATATATCATATCATATATACATTAAGTGTAGGTCCTACCTATTTAAAAAAAATAAAAAATAAAAAAAATGATGGCACACCTTTTTATGGTGTGTGTAGGAATGGTTTGTTTTCTTATGCAACATTATATAAACATACTATATATATATATATATATATATATATATATATATATATATATATATATATATATAGGGAAAATGATTTGTAATGTGACTGTATATAAACGTTGGTGCAGTCACCTAAAAACTACGTCGTTTTGGGTGGGATTAAGGAAGTTCGCATTTAAAATTAATTGTAGAAAATAAAATATTATATTTATTTCCAACTTTGTATGGTTATAATTTATATATTTAATGTTTTACATTTATTTCCACCTTTGTATGGTTATTATTCCCATATTTAATGTTTTTACATTATAAAATGACGTAGTTTTATATGACTGCACCAATCCTTAGGTGCAGTCACTTTACATCCGTTAAACCCACATATATATATATATATATATATATATATATATAAAGTACAACATGTCATTTAGTAGTTGACTAACTATATCCATAATATGTTGATTGACACTTGGCCAGGGTCTTAGTTGGAGATATGATACCCGAGGCTTTCTTTAATCGCACTCCTTAAGCAATGAGATTCAGGTATAGTTTAAAGACAAGCAACATTTTGATTGTTTAGGAAATAAAAAATCTTCATTGGACAAAAAATCTTTATCACGTGGGTAAGGCCAATCAGAAGAACTAGTCCCGAAATAATCGTACTCGACCCAATAGAAAACGAAGGACATCTTAGTTTCAAATCACCCTTTTATTGGTAAGCACTATGAACAAGTTGTTCCTAAATTTATATTATAATTTCTGTGACAGCGATGGTGTCATAAAAGTAAACCTATTTTCTCTAAAATGTAACATACAATACTAGACTGGCTAAGAACCATAGTACTATACTACTATGTCCCTATTGTACGGAATATTCCCCAATGAATGGCGTGCATAGGCATTATGGGCATTAATCAAATGATATTGAAACAATAATCTTTTCACCTGAAAATTTTACATGATATTATTGGATAAAGATTTAATGTTTAATTTATATAAATTTTGAGAAATTTTCATTTATTTAACATTTATTAAGAAAGAAATAAATATTAAATAATTACATAACAAAATTATATAAGAATCTACCCTAAAATGTTCATTTCTGTCTTAAAAAAGTTGAATTAAAAAATAATTACTGTTTTCGGTTCAAACAAAAAAATGCTGCATGTTCTGCTAAAACTTTTGGTAAGTACTTTCTAAATTAGGTTAATTTAAAACTTGAATATTACTTAATGCCTATATTAGGAGGAGAAAGGATTGTCCCATGTATTTATGTGCATAATATTAATTCATCTCAATTGTAAGTGGGATAAAGGATTAAATTTTCACAAGAGTGAAATTTATTAATATATATATCTGGTTTTTCCTCTTATCACTAGAACATGAAAGAGAAAAAGCGACTTTAAAAGTTGGATGGTAGATGTATGAATTTGAAATGCTTTGACAGTTCCAACTTCTAGTACCAACTACATGGGAAGAAGAAATTAGGAGACTTTGGAAATTGTTTAGTTTTTTTTTTTTTTTTTTGATAAACGAAATTGTTTAGTTTTCTTTTCACATAAAAGTGGTCACACTCTTTCCAATCTGGGAAACCTTAAACAATCCGAAATAGGTAATTCCTAGTTTAGTTTAATTCAATTATGGATGTCTAACAAAGAGCACCGCACTCGAGATGTTTGACTTCATCAACTTAATGCAGTTGGCAGACCTTTCAATAGCATAAACTGGGAAACCCACTTCATGTGAGTTTCACATACCTGGAATTTGATTGGTTGCTGAGCTAATTATTACTGAAACACTTACTTAATTAAATATTAAAAATAGTAATAACATATTGCATGATATATTTTTTTAAAACACTTCTTATTATTGAGTAAATATTATGTAATGTCTGTACAAATATATATATATATATATATATATATATATATATATATATTACTCTCTTGTAACAATTGAGCATTAATGAAAAATTACTTCCTTTCATTTCTTTTATATGGCATCGAAAGTAATGTGATCCGATGCCATATAAAACAATATATATATATATATATATATATATATATATATATATATATGTGAGGATCATTTTACACCAGTGTAAGTTACACTCTTAATTTTGTCTGTTGATCCCACTTATATCTAAGGGCTCAAATTTTTTAGTAATGTGAACTATTAGATACAAGTGGATCAATGGTCAAGACTGAGTGTAAGATTTCTAACTCTTACACCGGTGTAAGAATATCACGCCATATATATATATATATATATATATATATGTATATATATATATATATATATATATATAAACTATATTTTCTTGATAATTTAATTCTAAACTTCTTTTCTTAATTTTTTATTTTAATTTATATTTCTTATATTTTATTTAAATATAATAATATCAATGCAATACGATTTGTGCTCTTGTTCATTTTGCGTTTCAGCTGGACTTGAACATTAAAATCAAAAGCACTTTCAAGGTTCTTCATATATATGAAGGCAGATTAATTAATTTTCTAATCCCAACTTCTTTCCTTTCTTTTATCGTAAGTCCCCACTTTTCACATTGTCTATTGCATAATTGCAAATTTCGTAATATAATCATGACATGACATATCTTTTATTATAATTAATTAATTGTTTATATATATATATATATATATATATATATATATATATATATATATGATATGAAGTCGTTATCAAAAAAGATATCTTACAAATCAGAGCCGTTGATCCTACCTTTCAGATGAGGTGTCAAATAATTTACTAATGGGATCCTACCTATATATATATATATATATATATATATATATATATATATATATATATATATATGATATGGATAATATCATATTCCAACCACCTACCTAATAATTTACTAATGGGGAGAATCATAAGCATCTCAACAACTCTAACAGTAAGAGGGCACAAGATAATGATCACATCCCAACAGAAGGGGAGTCGGATCCTATTGAATAGGAGGAGTTCAAAAGGCCCCAGCCTTGACAGGTAATTCATATAAATAAGAACCTAAGAACCCCAGGTAAACACTTTTGACCTATTTACGAATACTGCCGCCCACACTGTGCACACACCACCCCTTGGCTATAAGCCTATTGTTTGTGCGCAGTGATTGGGACTTCGGCTATAAGCCTAGTATACACTTGATATATATTATCTCTGAGCGCATACCTTACGGTATAGCAATACGGTTTATTCAGGACCTAACAATATATATATATATATATATATATATATATATATATATATATATATATATATATATAGAGAGATCATTTGACTCCAGAGTAAGACTTTTAAATCTTAGTCCTCATCCTAGCCGTTGATTTTCGTCCATCCAACGGTTATAGTTTAGGAAGTTCTATTAATTAATTATTAATTACACTATAAATGACAATCGTATATATATATATATATATATATATATATATATATATATATATATATATATATATATATATGAGAACTCATATACAAAAATGGGGATGGATTATTTGACTGCAGAGTAAGATTTAAAAATCTTACTCTTCATCTTAGCCATTGATTTCCGTTCATCTAACGGTTATTATTTATTTGAAATTAATAATTAATTAATTGTTATAACTTATTAAATCATAACCGTTAGATGAATAAAAATCAACGAATGTGATGAGGAGTAAGACTTAAAAGATCCTTCCCCTACAAAAATTGGAATATCATGGGTACAAAAATCAATAATATTGCCACTAATATACCAGAAAATTTCATTTTTACTTATATTATTTTCATAATTTATTTTTTTATTTTTTATATAATAAAATTTTTTATGAAGAAAAAAATTTGGCCTGAGAATAAGCCCTAACTCATCCAATTAAATTATAGGGCTTTGGGATTAGAATTAAAAAGATCCTAATAAATTAGGTCTATTTATATTGGACTTTGTGAGTTTGTTCGGACACTTCAGTCCATTTTGACACCTTTAAATTTAATAGATTTAAAGCACCTAATAGCTAAGTAGGCTTAGAAGTTCCAAACTTATTATATTTTATGGGGCTTAAATATGTTAATATTTTACTTTTTATAATATGTAATGTCGTATTTATAATTTAGTTTGTATCATATTGATCATTGATGAATAAGAACAAACAAAAAATATTCTATATTAATTAGACTTAATTTAACCTATTTATATCAAGAGCCCTGTGGGAGACATGGTGGATGGAAAGAAAGGATGCCACCTATTAATTAATTTATAATTCCTGGTCTCCCTCATTAACGGAATGACCAACGTAGGCAATAGAACATCAACGCTCAGAAGTTGGCTTCTCTAAAGTCTGAATGATTTTCACCTTCCAGTTTTCTCCATCATCTAAGATATTTAATGGACCAGCGTGGCACAGAGGAGCTATTTTGCCACTGTTTCATTTAAGATAAATTATTATACGATTTTGTGTATTTTTTGATAGAAAATTTTCACAAGCATAATTGTAGAAATTATTGCATGTTTACATATGTAACTTTACGTAGAATAATATTAATTTTATCTGTATTATGATATTTAAATTTTTATTAATAAATTTTTATTTATCAAAAATTTAACATAAGTTAATATAATACATATTAGATTACCAAAAAAAAAATATAATACATATGCAAATAATTGATAAATTTTATTATTAATTAAGATTAAAGTATTTATATCTTACCTATGTTTCATCCACATGTCAATGATCCATACGTAACAATTTTGTCTGGGTGCAGGATTCGTTATTTGACAGGAATTTCAAATAGTCCCAGGAAACATGCTATCATTTTCCGACACGTGTCTATGCAATTTGTCTCTGTGACTTCGATCTGGAAATTCTAAACATATTTGGTGAGTATCCTCTCTTTTTTCACACTCGCTCAGTTGGTCCCACACATTAGAACCTTAAAACCTTAACATCCGAAACAACCTTGAGTCCTACAAAAACCACTTCTGCCTTTTCCTGCAAATCATCACCAACTTCTTTCTTCTTCCGCTCCATCGTCTTCCTATTTCCCTTTTTACTCCCATAATTTTCAAGTAAGTTCCTTTTTTTTTTTTTTTTTTTTTTGTAATAAAGTAAGTTCCTTTCGTTATTCTTTAGTTAACTAGTTATTATTAAAGTAACACTGGTGTAAGTTCCTTTCCAACGGTTGAGTTATTGGGAATTAAAAATTAATTAATGAGATCTAATAAATCTTAACTAGTTAATATTATTATTACTGGTGTAAGATGATACTCTGCCCCTATTATTATTATATATATATATATATATATATATATATATATATTAACTATTTAATATTATTATTTTCATATTTTTCCTTTTTTTTTTCTATTTATACATATGTGTAATTTTACTCATGTTTTTCAACCAATTGTTCGAATTTCTTTTCGGTTTAAGTCAACTTTCGCCATTATTTCAGATTTTGTTCATTTAAATGCCAAAAGATCGAGAAGAAAACTTTGTGAAGGAACCCTAGCAAATTTTGAGTTTTGATTAAAGATGGGGAGAGGAAAGATCGCCATTCAAAGGATTGACAATACGACTAGCCGGCAAGTGACTTTTTCCAAGAGAAGAAGTGGGTTGCTGAAGAAAGCTAGAGAACTCTCCATTCTCTGTGATGCAGAAGTTGGATTGATTGTGTTCTCTTGCACTGGCAAGCTTTATGACTATGCAAATACCAGGTATGAATATGATCAACTTTTTATCTCTTCCTTTCGTTTTATTTCATTGAGTGATATCAAAATCCACAACTTTGTGTGCTTTATTATTAGTTACCTCCTTTTTTTTTTCTTTTTTTGGTAGAAAATTCTTATTTTCGGTGAATAGTTAGTCAAGTATAAATATATACACGATGATTGTGATTCTCCTATACTTCGTGCAAAGTTGGTGTGCTTCTACTTGCATTCTGTATATTAATCTAAGAACTTAGGTATAAGATTAAAGTCAAGGACTATTATATATGTTGGTATATGAAACTTGCTAGGAAAACCTCACATGATAAGACGTGGGGATACATTATTAGGGAAATTTATCAATGATATAGTACTAGAACTCATGAATAAAGGAATGCAAAACCTTTTGCTTTGTTCCTCTTCAAGCGGTGATTAAATTTACTATAAATTGAATCTAAAAGTTTTCGTAATATTTATAACTTGAAAAATTCAAGAAAATATGTTCTTACGGATAAATGTGCTGCATTTGGTATTGCAATCCATTATTCTATCTATATTTTTTTTTTGGAAATATTTCATCTGTTCATCGCTTTGTGATTAGTTCGATTCGTTGTGAATCCAGGATCAAGAGTTTAAATCCCTCCCAAAGATAATACTGTAAATTATCGAATCAATTTTTGAGGATTAAGACTTAATAATATTCTAAAAAGGATGAATTCTTCACAAAACTTACTCCCCAATTCTGTCCTTGGTTCATAATCATAAAAGGATTGACAGTGTCTTCTTCATCATTCGTTATGTTCTTCAATTTAACTCCTTCAAATTGAGCATCCAAATTTGTCTGCACTAGCTGTCACTCCAAATCTTAAAATAATTCATGGATAATTCATCGCTCCAAATCATGTATCTGCCATCTTTCTTTGTGTATGTATAATTCATCATTCCAAATCTTGGACCTTTTTCTATGCGCTTCAATTTTTATATATGTCTTTATTATGTGATAGTTAGTCTTCTTCAAGAACAAATGCACCTTCCCTACCACCACAACTCCTAAGTCCATGATCAGCGCAATTTCGTTCATCTATTAGTTAAAGACAGCCAAGTACTCAGGTACCAAATGTTGTGGAACGCACAAAAAACCAACAACTGTTAAATAAAGATAAAGATAAAACCATTATTTTCAAATCAGTTATAATAACAATAGAAAATTCAACAACTAACAATTAGATTCTTAAATTCTTTTATACAGTGTTAAATAATCGTAAAATGCATTTAAAATATAAAATTATTATTCCTACTAAAAAATAAAATAAAAACCTAAAAAAAAACATACATATAAACCAACTCTGAATGCATTATTCTCCCTCATTTTCTTTTTATGATTTCTCATTGCCGCTTCTCACTTCCACCACAACTCATGATTCATTAAAAGTGTTCATATCCAAAATAAATTCGTATAAATTGAAAAAATAACCGTATATCAAACAAAAAAAAAGAAATTGAAAATAACAAAAAAATCAAAGACTAAGCTGTGTTTGATTCTTGTTTCTAAAAACAGTTTTCTAGTTCTCAAGACAAAAAAAATAAAAAAACTCGTTTGGTAAGCCTGTTTTGTAAAAAAAAAAAATTAAAAAACTGTAACTGTTTTTTTGTTTTTAGAATCAAATTTAGAGAATATGTCTGAGTTGTTTTTGTTTTCTATTTTGATTTTTAACTTTCAAAACAAAAAAACACAGAAAATAACTGTTTCCATAATTATTCTACAAAACAGTTTTAAGAACAAAAAAAACCAAAACACAATCAAACAGACCTGTTTGATTTCTGTCTTGTAAAACAGTTTTTTAGTTTTAAAACAAAAAAACTAAAAAACTCATTCGATAAGACATGTTTTGTAAAAAATATTTTGAAAACTATAACTGTTTTTTTATTTTTAGAATCAAATTTAGAGAACATGTCTGAGCTGTTTTTGTTTTTTGTTTTGGTTTTTGACTTTCAAAAAGAAAAAAAATAGAAAACAATTGTTTCCATAAGTATTTTACAAACAGTTTTAAGAACAAAAAAAACCAGAACACAATCAAACAGATGAATAATTGATTAAGTTTGTTTCTGTTTTATTTTCTGTTGTAAGAAAACACTTAAATAACCAATTCAACCCAAAAGTTTAATCAATTCGTATAAATTGATTAAAGTTTGTCTCTTTAATGATTTATATTATATTCTAACACGTCCCCTCACAAGAGAGTCCATTGGGCTTGAGAGGTGAATGATACATCAGACCATGTAAAATGGGGCAGCGAGGATCGAACCCGGAACACCAAGGCTCTGAAACCATGTAAATTGTCAATTCAACCCAACAACTTAAACTTTTGCGCGAGACTACATTAATAGTTTTTATATATCAATAACAAACAATTGGTTTGATTCGGTGTTTTGGTTTCCGTTTATAAAACCGAACTGTTGGAACATAAACTGAAAAGTTCCTGAAATAAAAAGACAGAAGATTAAATCGTTAGCACTGCATATTTTATATACAGTCATTAGCAATGCAAAATCACATTCCTTCTAGAAAAGCTACTAATTTAAATGCATATTCTGTCAATTGTTAATGTCGCAAACTTATGTAACCTTTTAAGGAGTTACATTTTTAACTAAATACTTTATAATTCTCATTGTGAATGTAAAACTAAACGGTCAAATTTATTTTATCCAATCTAGTTTAATCCGGTTGGAACACCGTGGGAGTTATATAGGGAGCGGCTCTCCAACATTTTTTTTGTTATTCCCAATACTGGAGCTTAAGATAGGCCAATTTAACTACTTAATTACAATTAGGGATGTAATCATGTAAATGAGCTAGGTTGGTTTACAGAGACCTATGGCCTAGCTTATATTAGGTAGGGCTGGCAAAATGGGCTGAGCCCGTCGGGCTGGCCCGCCCCGCCCACCAATCAGGGCGGGCTGGGTTGAGTTTTTCAACCCACCAGCCCACCTAACCCGCCCCGCCAAACCCGCCAGCCCGCCGGGCTCGGCCCGCCACGGGGCGGGCTAGCCCGCCAAGCCCCCCCTTTTTTTAGGTTACCCAATTGTTATGTAACTTCGTGCCCTAGATTTCTCTACATGCAAGTGGCTTTTTCGAATTGTTGTGGACTGCTCATACAACACTTTGTTACTTGTTTTGTTATTCTGTTTTACCTTGATATGATTTTAATTTTTATTATTATTTCTGTATTGAAAGATGCATATTTATATGTAGATTATTAAACACTGATCTTCTTGGTTTCATAAGCACATTAGGATTTTATGCAGATTTTTATATGCTTTTATGCAAAAAAAATTATGTGTTTTTATGCAGAATTTAATTTTTTATATATTATTTTTATATTTTTTATATTTTTGTATATATTTTTATTTTAGGCGGGCTGGCCCGTAGCCCGCCAACCCACTCATAAAACGGGCCGGGTTGCTCAATTCAACCCATTTTGTCAAAACGGGCCGGGGCGGGCCAGCCCATTTTAGGCGGGCCAGTGGCGGGCCGGGGCGGGTCGGGGCGGGCTGGCCCGTATTGCCAGCCCTAATATTAGGTTAGATTTACCCTATTACAAATAGTAAAATAGAACATGCTTAGCCTTTTAAATAAATCTATTTAAAAAACAGGCCATAAACTTTTTTTGTACATGTCGGACCTATAATTATATCATATTATTTATTTTAAATAAAAATAAAATTTATTTTAATAATTTTGAATAATAAAATAATATGATTATAGTTATTCTTTTAATTGTTGAATGTTTAATAGGCTTAAATATGTTAACAGGTCTAGGCAAAAACTTTTATTTTTTAAATATAGGTCAGATCAGACTTGTAATTTGGGGCATACATAGGCTAACAGGTCAGACCAGACCCAACATTTTTTTATACAAGTTTGGTCTATTTAAACCAAAGCCTAGTCTATTTATATCCCTACTTACAATTCATTATAAACACTTCTTTTATTATCTAAAATTTTAAATTATAGTTATGTTTCGATTTTAATATTTTTGGAAAAAAATCTTTTTTTATTTAAAGCTCTTTGACATAGCTTTTGATTATAAACTATTTTGATCATAACATAAAATTAAATTCTCTAAACACACTCAACAAAAAATAAGGCAAATTACATTAATCCATCTTCTACTTAGGGTCATTTTCAAAAAAAAAATATTCCCTATACTTTCAATTCAAACAATTGACATTCTTCCACTATCAAATCATAACAATTAAACATATTTAATAAATTTAAGACAAAAATATCCTTATATCTAGGAGTATTCGTGTTCTTGATTGGATTGATTTTGAAGCAAAAATCATCTGATCCAATACCTTCGGTCGGTTTGATCATTTAATTATCCGAATGGTTTGTATTTTTTTTTTAAATCTGATCCAATCCATTTTATTTGGGTTGGATTGGATTGATTTTCTATTTTTCGAAAAGCCTACAATTTTAGTCATACAAATAACTAGCTATATCAAAATAAAGTCATTCAAAATTACAAATCACTAAAAAATTCAAGTCTTCAAACTAAAACAAGTATTAAAATTCATGAAGAGTTAAAATAGATGTATAGACAATAAAAAACTAAAATAAGATAGTTTGCTATCAATAATATTCAAGACTCCAAGTCTACAAAACAACAAGATTTCAAGTCACCATCTTTCGAAATAATGAATACATAATACATTGGATCAATTTAGATTGGATCAGTTTTCACCAACCAAATGAAAAATTGATCCAATCCAATTAAAATATGTGATTTTTTTTTTTTTCATTCAGTGACCGCCGTTTGAATATGTTGATGAATTCCCCTACTTATACCTATCCATCACCAACCCTAGTTGCTTTAAACCATAGTTCGCCATCATCAGTCATTGTCTTTGTTGTGATGTCAATCCCTCTTCTCCACCTTCAGCATTTCCCCATAGCTTCTCCACACACTCCTTTGTCAATCACCTATCCTGCAACACCCTCTCAATTTGAAGTAGCAGGAAGTACCCACAAGGCCTTCTCCTAATAACAACTTCAAGTTCCTCAAAGATGATGAGGAAGACATCGATTGGAGGACCGGACTACTGTGCACAAAAAACTCTAGTGACCGGACAACCATGAAGCAGCCTCTGGTTTTGGTGACATACTTATGGATCAAGAATGCTGCGGTAGCCAATGGCTGGCGGAGAATGGTGCCAACAATTACTGGTGATAGTGGACAAGAATGATATTTGTGTCTTATGATTACTAAATATGTTTAATTGTTCTAATTTCATAGAATGAGAGGGTAAGTTGTTCGGATTGAAAGTGTAGAGTGGTCTTTTAAAAATTACCTAACTACAAAATGGTTTTCTAAAATTTAGCCTAAAAAATATGCTCTTATTTTTTTCAAGAGTTTAAATATAATTATTGATAGAATAAAACTTTATAGAATACAATATCCACTTATGCTTTGAAAGATAGGATTGTATTGATTAAAGTAGCCTTACTCTGGATTTATAAAAAGATAATTTTCTGACTCATTAATATGGACTTCTACATTTCAGCATGAAATCTGTTATTGAGCGATATAACAAGTTAAAAGAGGACCATCATCAGCTAAGGAATCCTGCTTTAGAAGTCAAGGTAACATAGCCCATGCATGTAACACTCCTCCATTTGTTTTTAGGCTCTCCTGCATTTAGTTATATACACATACTAGAAATCCATGATTTCTATAGTTTTACTTGAAATTAATAATATGGAATTGTACTATTGAATTGTATAAAATCTGTACAAGAGTTCTCTATATAGAGAACAGAAAGACCTAATGGGTCAAGCCCAAAATGAATAAAACAAGCTCCTAGAGAATTCTAGCTTCTTCTAGAGAATTCTAGCTAATTACAAATAAATAAATAAAATACTAATTCTAATATTTACAACACTCCCCTTCAAGCTGAGGAATAGATATTTATCATTCCCAGCTTGCTAGTAAGTTCTTGAAATCTGTCTGAAGGAAGCCCATTTGTCAATAGATCAGCTAATTGACGCCCAGTGGGAATGTATGGAGTGGTAATTAACCTGCTATCAAGTTTCTCTTTGATGAAATGGTGGTCGACCTCAACATGTTTAGTCTGATCGTGTTGAAATGGATTATGAGCTATACAAATAGCGGACTTATTATCATATAGCAGCTTCATAGGTCTCTCACATTTTATTTTGAGATCATCAAGTACAATTTTCAGCCACAGTAACTCACATATGCTTTGAGCCATAGCTCGAAATTCAGCTTCTGCACTTGATCTGGCAACCACATCTTGTTTCTTACTTCTCCATGTCACCAAGTTACCACAAATAAACATACAATAACCAGTGGTAGAACGACGTTCAGTCACGGATCCATCATAATCAGCATCTGTGTAGACTTCTAAAGATAGATTGCCATTACGTCGGAATAACAATCCTTTACCAGGAGTACCTTTAAGATACTAAAGAATTCGCTCTACTGCCTGCATGTGTTTTTCCTTTGGATCGTGCATAAACTGACTGATAACACTAACAACATAAGCTAGGTCTGGTCTAGTATGAGCCAGATATATCAATTTCCCAACTAGCCGTTGATATTAGGGGTGTCAAAACGGGTTGACACGACACGAATTCAACACGACACGAATTTGACACGACACGAATACATTAACACGAACACGACACGAATTTTTATTTGTGTCAAAATCTTCAACACTGACACGACACGAATTTTTTGCGGGTTGACACGACACGACACGAATAACACGCAAAGTAGGGGTCAAAACGGTAATTGGCAATTTTTTTTTAAAAAAATCGATCGAAATTAAAAAAATTATAAAAATAATAATAATAAATTAAAAATAAAATAATTAAAAAAATACGGGTCGACACGAACACGAATACATCAACACGAACACGACACGAATTTTTTACGTGTCATTTTTCCCAACACGAACACGACACGAATTTTTTTGCGGGTCAACCCGAACACGAATTTTCGTGTCGTGTCGCGGGTCGACCCGCGTGTCAAAACCTATATTGACACCCCTAGTTGATATTGTCCTTTATCAAATGGAGGAGTATCTTCTTCATAGCCCATCTAGTGATTCTACTCAATAGGAGTATTAGAGGGTTTACACCCGAGCTTTCCCGCTTCTTTGAGAAGATCAAGAACATATTTCCTCTGATTGATAAAAATTCCTTTGCTTGAATGAGCTACTTCTATCCCTAGGAAATATCTCAGTTTCCCAAGGTCTTTGACTTCAAACTCAGAGGCAAGCCGTGTTTGCAGAATCTGTCTCTCCACAAAATCATCACATGTGATAATAATATCATCAACATATACAAGGAGCACAGTAAGCTTCCCATTTGGGAGTGCTTGAAGAAAAGAGTGTGATCTCCTTGACTCTGTTTGTATCCTAAGGTCATCATAACCTTAGTAAACCTTCCAAACCAAGCACGAGGTGACTGCTTCAATCCATACAAGGCATTTTTTAATCTACAAACTTTATTTTCCCCTTCACAGAATCAAAACCAGGCGGGATTTCCATGTAGACTTCTTCGTCTAACTCACCATTGAGGAAAGCATTTTTCACATCAAATTGATTTATATCCCAATTATAATGGGCAGCAAGGGATAACAAGATTCTCACCTTATTCATCTTTGCAACTAGAGCAAAGGTCTCTTCATAATCAATGCCATCGATTTGAGTGTAACCTTTGGCCACTAATCGAGCTTTGTATCTCTCAAGAGTGCCATCAGAATTATATTTCAGGGTATAAATCCATCTGCACCCTACTGCTTTCTTTCTGTTGGGTCTATCAATAACCTCCCATGTTTTATTTTTCTCCAACGCATTCATCTCCTCTTGCATGGCTTGAGCCCAACTCCCATCTTTCAAGGCTTCATGTACTGATTTTGGGATTGCAATAGAATCCAGTGCTGAAACAAAGCTTTTGTGCTGCACAGAAAGATTAGCAGAGGAAACAAAGTGGGAGATAGGGTATTGAGTACAAGAGGGACAAGAGGAACAAGTTTTCTTGTGACAAGATATTTTTCCTTTTCTAAGAGCAATAGGTAAGTCATCAGAAGCAGAAGCAATGGGTAAGGTGACAATTTTTCCTTTCAGCAACCCCGTTTTGTTGAGGGGTATCAACACATATGAGCTCATGAATCATACCTCTGTCTGAAATGAATTGTGACAGGCATTGGTTGACATACTCAGTACCATTATCAGATCTTAGTCTTTTAATACCCTTACCAAACTGAGTCTCAACCATGTGATGAAACCGAATAAATATCTCTGGTACTTCAGACTTGTCTTTCATAAAGTATATCCATGTTACCCGTGTACAATCATCAATAAAAGAAACAAACCACCTTGCACCTGAAACACTGTGCACTTTAGAAGGGCCCCAAACATCAGAATGGATAAGAGAAAAAGTTTCCCTGCTTTTAATAGTGCTAGAAGGAAATGACACTCTATGGTGTTTTGCAAATTCACAAACATCACAATGAAAGGTCTCAACCAACTTATTGAGAAACAGAGAAGGGAACATAGACTTCAAAAGACTAAATGGTGGTTGCCCCAGACGCTTGTGATGGAGCCAAATCATAGACTCTGCAGTAGAAGGATGACGTGTCATTAATAACTGATTTTTGCTAGCATGGTCTGGAAGGAAATGATACAACCCATCCTGTTTATTAGCAACTCCAATTGTCTTCTTCGTGGTAAGATCCTGAATAACACAATGAGAAGGAAAAATGTGGTAGAACAATTCAAATCATTTGTAAGTTTTTGAGTGGAGATAAGATTAGTAGAAAGCTGAGGAACATAAAGAACATTTTTAAAAAATAAGGAAGGTTGAATTTGAATGTTACCAGAACCAATTACTGATTTATGGGATCCATCAGCTACAGATATAGTATGACCACCAACAGTAGGATGATAAGAACAAAACAACTCAGTACGACAAGCCATATGATCAGCTACAGATATAGAAAGTGTGCTCTTACCAGATAAGATCATCATAGAACTGTCATTCTCGGCCATTCTTTAATAAGAAAGTTAACAACCAGTGATAAAATCAACAAAACAGATTATCAAATGAAGTTCGATCAGTGAAACAATCACAGACCCAGACAGAGAACAAGGAGACGAGAAGAATGGCAGTGGTCCGGTCAAAGACAACCGCCGCACGCGCCTCCACGCGCCGGAGAAATGGGCTGCGTGTGGGCTTCACTCGTCGGGAAAGAGGTAGCACGTGTGAGCGCGTGGAGGGGTTTTCTGGCTGAAATTTTTCTGGTGTGGTCGTCCAGTGAGTGCGCACCTGTCTGTGGGTGGTTGTGGTTGAAAAGTTGCCGGAAAGTGGTCCAAACGGTGAAGACAGATCTGATTGGAGGCGGTCGGAGGTGTTTGGGTCGTTTGTGGCGGAGGAACTGTGCGTAGGATGATAGATTGGAGAAAATAAAGGTCAACAAAGGTCCCCTTGGTCCAAAAGGCCCCCGTAAAAATTTTCCGGTGGCGGCTGATGGTGGCAAAAGGAAAAGGAATTATGGTTGTGTTTAAAAAAGGACAATATGTGCGGAAGCAGAACCCTCAGATCGAGAGCTCTGATACCAACTTGGAATTAATAATATGGAATTGTAATATTGAATTGTATAAAATCTGTACAAGAGTTCACTATATATAGAGAACAAAAAGACCTAATGGGCCAAGCGCAAAATGAATAAAATAAACTCCTAGAGAATTCTAGCTTCTTCTAGAGAATTCTAGCTAATTACAAATAAATAAATAAAATATTAATTCTAATATTTACAACAGTTTTGCATGCATTGGTATAAGTGAGGAAGGAGTTTTATTCAGAATTCAAGATGGAGAGTGCAACAGCCCGTAGTTCACCGGTGTTGTTATCATTAATTATGATATTAAGAACAGTTACAATCATAGCAGTTCATTTATAAAATACCTGTAAACTTTTTTCATTCATTACGCAACATTTAAAATCGTTTAAGCGTAATAACTAAAAGCTGTGACCGTAACAGTGACATATTGCGGAAGACTTATTTCAACTACTGACATAATTTATTTTCACTTATTATTAGAATCACAAGGTTCCCATAAACCCCTTAAATTAATCACCACTTTATACGTTTCCTACCTATCCGAACCAAATCTGGAACAGACGGCTCAGCCCATCAGAACTACATAACACGGAAAATTTATTTCACATTGGCGCCACTATGGCGCCAGGAGGCGCCACAACACTGCCCAACTTCACAAACTTCATAATTTCTCCAGACTCATGGCGCCACAGTGGCGCCACTCCACTGCCTCATTTTTCCAATCAGCATCTTGCACTTGTGCTGGAGCCACCCCAGGGGCTGAGTTCCCGACCTTTTACGACCCCATTTTTAACTCCGATTAACCCCAATTTTTGACACAACATAGAGGGTAACTCCAAATTCAAAATGGTGTATGGCTCATCCCTATTAGGCCACAGTGAAGGGAGATACGTTCTCCCAAAGTTCACTAAAAATATGCTAATTTCCCGGATATTGGCCAGAGTTCCCTTTGTTTTTACAACAATCTCCAAATACTGCCAATGCAACCTAATACATAAAGGGATATAAAATCATTTGGGTGGCACACACAAGGACCAACAACGCCTTGGGGAACTTACAACCCATCACAGTACATTTACATGTACAATATTCATTATGTTTCAATCACCAACGTTCCATTTCATGCTTTTATTAACCATACATATAATCAATTCATAAATTAGTCCTAAAGCCCTTTACATTACATTCCCATGCTTCCAATACATTATAGGTGGCTGTGGACAAATCTCATGCTCACACAGAATATACATATAATCCAAAACGTAGTTATACAACCATTTTTACAAGACTTACACATAGTCATGCATATACAAAGCATGACATTTTGAACATGCACAAGTTCATGACCCAAATCCAAAACATTAAATCATATGCTAAGCGTATCCAATAGAATTCTCTAGCATGCAATGCCTTCCATATGCACCTCATGCTCCACTCCTCCAGGCTCAACCTAACCTGAAATGATGTCCCCAAACGCGGGGTGAGATATACATATATATCTCAGTAAACTAAGGGTACTAGAGGATCACTCCATCCCATGGCTCACTCAATGTGCAACAAACAACATAGTATGAAATGCATGGCATACAATATCATAACAACTGGGCACAAATCCAAGAACATCCACAGCTGGATTACGTTCAAGGACCCCATCGTATAACTCCCGGAATCTTCTTGGTGCCTCTCCCATGGTTGAGACGAACCCATGGAAAAACCCAACTGGAACTCCTCATGAGCCCTCTCCAACGGAAGTCCCACGTTTGATCATCCTGGTACCGCTCCCAGAGTCGGTCCCACGGCAAAACCCGACCGGAATCCCCAGCGAAATATCCAGCGAAAGTCCAAACCAATACACATCTACTGGCCAGAGATCAAACAATTTACACACAACATGCTCCAAGCATGTCACACAATCAAGCAATAATGCATGAACATACATATTCACACAATGTTCAACAACACAAATTCCAACCACAACCTTCCACTAGGCGTGGTGGAGCACACAAGGGACTAAACCCAAGTTCCAAAGGTTTACCTCAACTCTGAAGCCAATGTTCCATACGTAAGCTCCAAGCTTAATCCGCTTCCATAGCGTCCGTGAGAGGCAACCTATATGATCAACAACATGATCATCAACACAATTTCCATGCAAACCATTCATTTACACCATTCATAATCAATTAGAATCACTTAGGCCCAATGACACAACCAATAATTTACCCTTTTCAATCGCATTACCCCTCACCACTCACCAATTCATAGTTATTCACTAACACTTCAATTTTACATCATCAACCAACCATTACCTCAATAGGTTGAATTGCTCATGCCCATCAATCTAGGGGTATTCAATCCAATTCAACACTCATACTCATCATATAATCATATTACATCATCATACAATTACTCATCAATCCATACCTTACACAATCCAATTTTCACAAATCCTAGGCATCATGCAAAATTCCTAAGTTATGAACATTTTTCACCAATAATTATTATTGCATTTCTAGCTCAAATACACCATTCTAAGACATAATCATCTAATGCACATTTTCCATTTGAGCTCTCTAACTACACAAATCATCCAACACAACTTCAACACAAAACCCATTTATGGTTTTCACAAAAACTCCATGAAACTAGGAATACTTACAACCAATAGCTTCCTAAGGCTCAAATGGTTGATGATCAAGTGTCCATCCAAGCCAAAGCACCATCAATGGCCGCCAAACTCCACAATTTTTCACAAAATAGGTGGGGGAGGATCTCATCACACACTCACTTTCATGACTCTCTTAAGAAGGGAAATATGTTCATAAGATGATGCTTAACAACTTTGTAGTTAAGGGTTCCTCCTAAAAGTGTCTAGAATTTGAGTTGCCAAACTCAAAAGCTTCCCCCATTTCCATGGAGAAAAGCGCACAGAGAAGAGGGAAGAAAGAGAGAAAGAGAGAAAGAGAGAGGGAAGAGAGTGAGGGCCGCGTGTGAGGGAGAAAAAGAGGGAAAACCTAAGTGGTTGTGGTGGTGTGGGTCCCACACGTTATTTAACTTTGATCAATCACCTAATTCCGATCACAAATCCATAATCTACATATTTTTCTGGTCCATGACATATTTTTGTTTCCTAAAAATACTCCTAAAAATTTCACTATTATCGGTACAATTATACCGCAGTATTTTTACACCAGGAAAATCACTATTCATCAAAATTTTCAAAACTTGCCTATTCACTCAATTTTTCGTCCTGAATCGATTTCCAGCATTATTCTTATCATTTGAGATCTCCTACTCCATTTTTCATGCCTCAGTTTACGTTTTTGGCAAATTACCATTTTGCCCTTGGTATACATTTTGACCCTAATTTCATGATTTTCACTAATCCTTCCCTTTTAACCCATATTATATCATATAAATTCATATTCAAATTTACGAGGTGTTATAGAGAGAGAGAGAGAGAGAGAGAGAGAGAACGTCTGTGGAGAGGAGGGAAGAGATAATTAATAAGAACGACAACAAAAAGAAACAATAAACAATTAAAAAGAATATCTTGGTTAATTTTCTTCCAAAGGATATCCAATACATATACTAAATTATTGTTTTATATAACAAATAATAAAGCACCAGTTGAATACTAATAAAGTCTTATATATAGTTACTTACCAAAAAAAGAGAGTATTATATATAGTTATTTCTTTTAGTTTGATAAGGAAGAAATGAGAAAAATACTTATTCATATTTTTATTCTGCATATCTTTGTTTATGTGATATAAGGCTATAAATATTCAAGACTCGACAATTATCTTATATGAAAAAAATAAATTGAAATAATGATTATTATAGACAAAAAAGAAAGGAAAATAATAATAAGTACAATGAAAATACATGATCTCGGAAGTTGATTGAGAAATGTTATTTCAAGAAACATATGGCCCTCCCTCAGGTTGGTGTATGGAGATTCCAAACGCCTTGGGTAGTAAGTAGCATAATGGATTGGTACTTAGTGCCTTGGTAAATAAATTGGCAATTACTGCCTTGAGGAAATTTTGGTCGGTATAATAAGTCCTTCTTCTTGTCATTCATGAACGAGTAGCAATCAATCTTAATGTCTTTAGGCCCTTGATATAGTGGATAAGCTTGGAAGTATAAGTTGGTAATTGAGTATAAAGATACACTTTGGCTTGGGGTTGATTGGAGATATCACAATAAACGGTGGCCAACATCGAAATGTTGTTGACTTGGTATATGAATGAATTGACTTAAAAATGCTCTAAGGTATGCACTATATAGGCAAGTGTTTGCGAGATATATGAGACCCAATTAGCGTGCAATAAGTTGATGGATCGGTTGGAAGATCATCATGTTTGTTTTCGAGTTTCAAATTGAGTTCTATGGGGGGTTTCAATCATATGTGCACTCGTGAAAATTGAATCACTTGATAAATCCCAAAGGTACTTGTATTAACATAAGTTTAAGCTAGTCTTATAGTAGCCAATTTCGGTCCTTGAACATATTTTAATTGGCCCAAATCTTTAATGTGGATCTTTTAGTTTATCATATTATAACTTCGTGATATCATCAACATATAACACAACAGAGATTATTACGATACCACGTCGTTCTAAGATAAATTTATAATGGTCCGCATGAGAATGGCAAAAGCCATAAGTACATAAAGCCTCCACGAATTTATAAAACCATTAGTGTGAAATTTGTTTAAGATCATATGATTTAGTTTGGCGACAAACAACTCTTGCCCTTGCGACAATATCTGGGAGGGGAAAACATGAATGTTAGGTAAAACAAAAATATTTTACGACCTTGAATCAACTCATGGCCATGGGTAAGCATGTACAAAACATTAAGACATATTTTTACGGAAACATACATGCGACGTGAATCGAACTCATTATAATTAATGAGATGGTGCATGTTGTTATTATAGAAACACGCTATCCACATATATAAATGTTTCACCTTTATGTTTACTCGCTCAAGGTTTTATATGCGCATACAAAGGTCTCACCTTTGTATAGTGTTATGGCTTTATACCTTTGATCATTACGTAGAAAGGTTGTGTCTTCAACGGTAATTCATACTATCACTTTGAGGGCTTGTGAGAACTCTTCTAGGATGAACTCCTTGCCTTGGAAGATTTCTAATCGTACAAGAGGCGCCACCCTAAACTATGGTGTTTACTTGGGATCCAAGTTACTTGATTGTATAACTTGGAATGCTCGTAAGTTAGGCAAGGGATGAAGAGGGAGAGAGCTGAGTGACTGCCATATGGCTATATGTTCGGCCAAGCCTCTCTATTGGGTTTTTAAAATGATGAACTCAATGATTCATGGTCGAATCATGACTCCTTCCTTCATGTAAATTGAGATCAAATCCAATAACTAGTAGTCATCTAGTTTTGAATTTAAATTCTAAGACTACTTTTAGAAACTAGGATTTGACTTGTAGGATAAGGACTTATCTTAATCTCATTAAGATAAGAATGAAATATAAATAATTTAAATTCCAATCTTTTGAACATTTAAGTTTCGAACCAATTCAAATTTTAAACAAATGATAAGATCTCTATCTTATCCTTATCCTATACAAATTTAAATTAAGATGGATTTAATCCATATTTAATTCAAATTTGACTAATAATTGATCCAATCAAGTGTATGAACTAGCCCTTTTCCATGCCCCTATAGAATAACAAGCTAGTGCCTCCTAGGCCTGCTAGTTTGCACCTATTAGGCTTAAGCCCATGTGTTCATAATACATGGCCCACTTAATTAACACTTGTATGATCCTAACACATAGGATCTATAGTATACTATACTCTTATAGGCTAAAACTATATGTTAGTCCAAGCTAAAAAAAACGATATATGTATGTGACCCATTAGGCTGAAATAGCCATTAACATAAATAAGCTTAGGCACCTTAAACTCTTTGGGTCCAACTCATTTAATGACCATACAAATTACTAGCAACACTTTGTGATCCCAGAGCTAAATGGACGATCAAGTGATAAACCTTTCACGTAGGGTTTCCGTGTCAATCCATCCATTCATCTCGTTATCCACCTCTCGGTCAAGAGTAAGGATATCGTATAAACTCTCGAGTGATCTGAAGAAAGCTTTTCCAAAACTAGTAGTCTTATTCAATAAACTCTATGAGTAGATCCATGGACTCCTTCACGATCCTTTACCATGCATGGATTCCCGAGTTTAATAGAAGTCATCTGAGTCATACTGATCTCTTATGGATAACCTATCTCTTAGAGAGATGATGGATCATATTATCTTGTCTATTTATACTCAAGCCCTCAGGTCATATCCAAGATTACGTTGTAGGTGGATAGAGTTATACAGACAAAGTATAACCCTTAGTTATAGTAATTTATGACAACCTCAAGTTTAAAGATGATTCAAACTACTATACACGTTGTAAGGATTCTTTGTGGAGTCTCTTTGTGAGTCAGTTTAGTGTGACTTATTCCACTAACAAATCCACCCACGATATTGGCTAAGTCATCTCCACGACTGCATCCATGAGGTCCAAACCTTACATCACATGGAAGTAGCTGATGTTGTACTAGTCGAATCGAGTCGACCAACGCACTTTCTTGCTGGCCCTCGACAAGGAACAATATTTAGCTAATGATCAAATAGTGTACTTGAGTCCTCATGATAATGATCTCATCATAGATCCTCAAGATATGCCTTCATCATTCCAAGGGCCTTTATCCGTAAAAATAGTAGTAATAAGAAATGAATAGAGACATATAAAGTAGATAAAGTAAATGCTCTAAATTATTATTCATGAAACATGACAAAGTACATGGTGTCATGTAACTCTCAAATTGTCACTAGGATGCCAATACTAACAAAACATGTATGTTTCCCTATCAATATCTCCATTAGAAAATACATTATTGACATGAATTTGTTGCAGGGACCATGTTGGAGGCTTATCAAACCATCCATGGGTAGTAGCCATGGCTAATATAACTCAAAAAGTACAAGTTTAGCAATGGAAGCATAACTATCGTGATAACCTATTTCGACCCAATGGCCTTTTTTCCTTGTGAGTGAGGGACCAATGATGAATTACATTTATGAGATAAAAGCTTGTATCTCCCTTTGCATGGAATTCCTTTATTACTTGTTTTACATGGTCTTGGTAAAAGGTGAGGGTTTATTATGAAGGATACAGAACTAAAAAAATGTATGAAGAATTAAAGCTATGAAAGAAAAAATAATTATTTAACGGGTTTGGGATGATATTACATGGAGAAGATGATTGCTTCAGGCAACATAGGCAAGCATAACCATACAAGTAAAAAGGGGGGGTTGTCGATTGCATTGATGTTGAGAACTTTAAGTATGGCAGGTAAGGTGTTATGTGGTGAGCTAGAGACAATAGGTTAAGGTATGGGAGCGGGATAATTTTGTGTGTGGAAAATGTTTGGTGATATATGAGAATGAGATGTATCTAGTGATGTTCTTTTTATGAAGAAGTAGTTGGAGAAGAAATGAGAGTAGTTAGTAGGTATGTGTGATTTCTAGTGGGATATAAGGTAATGGTAAGACTAGAGAGCCATGGGATGAAGCATGGCTGATTAGGCAAAGGGAAATATGCGCTCATGGAAGATAATATCTTAGGCGATGTATATTTTTGAAGAGTAAATATCAAGGACATTATAACCCTTTTGACCATTAGGGTCAGCGAGGAAAATGCTAAGGGTAGCCCATTGGTAGAACTTGTGGAGGGCGACATAAGGGGGATCATTTGTTTAAGGTGGTTATATGTAGTTGATTGACTAAATATGCAACAATAAAAACATATTCCCTTCAAAATTCAATAGGAAAATGGAATTGGTGACTAAGTGTGCGCGCTATACTAAGAAGATGAAGACATTTGTACTATAACTCCATTTTGTTAGGGTAGCAACACACCTGGATTGGTGAAAAAATCCCAAAGAATGAAGATATTGAGAGATGGTTTGATTAAGAAATTCAATCTCACTATTAGTGTGAATGCATTTTACAATTTCGATTGTTTGGCTTATGCTTCCACTTACCTAGAAAACAAAGAAAAATTCCCACTCGTGCTCACAAAGCTGTCTTCTTGGGTTTTAAATTAGGCAACAAGGGATACCTCTTATATGATATTAATTACGGTAATATATTAATATCCAAAAATGTTATTGACTAATTCAATACTTTATCTTCGGTTGCTCAAATCACTACTATATGTGTCTTACATCTAATTGTATCTTCAAAGGGTTATCACTAGGAGCAAATGAATGTAAACAACGTCATCCTTCATAAAGATCTCTATAAGGAAGTTTACATGCTTTTGCCTACAGGATTTGAAATCTCCATTGTCAATCAATTATGTAGACTTAACAAGTCTTTGTAAAGCCCAAAACAGGCTAGTAGACAATGAAATGCAAAATTAAATGCCACCCTCGTTGATCTTGGCTATTATCAACTCATAGCAGATCATTCTTTATATATCAGAATTGCTCTTAACTCATATATTGCACTAGTTGTCTATGTCAAGGGCATTGTGCTTGCAAGAGATGATATTTTAGAGATCTAATAATTAAAACAACAACTGGATTCTCATTTCAAAACAAAACACTTAGGACAACTTCACTTTTTCCTTAGTTTGGATATTGGCACATCCAAGTCATGGTTGTACGTACGCCTTGGAACTTCTTGTAGATTATAGTCTCCTTAGAACAAATCCAACCTCTACACCCATGGATGTCTCTCTCAAACTGCATCATGATCAAGGGTCTCCATATCATAATATCCCATCATATCGTAGACTAGTTAGCAGGCTTCTATATCTCAACATAAACTAGACCCGTTAATTCCCATATTGTCCCTCAACTAAGTCAATTAATTTACTGCCCTACCAATATTCATTTCCAAGCAGCCACAAGAGTTCTTCTTTATAAGAATAGTTCTCCTGGCTCAATGGTTGTTCTTGTTAGTATTATGGCAGAACAAAACAATAAAAAAACAGAGGAGCAATTGTAGATACGTTGAAAAATTAATTGAAGAAGGGAATATTTTATTCATTAGCAACAATTACATTTATAATATTCAAATGAAACAGAAAAACTATTTGTTACCAAGATTTCAACAACATTGGATAACAACCTAACTTGATCCTAAAATGTAGGAACAAGTTATTGACTAGAACAATAACTGAAACACTAAAAGATAAACATAATAAAAAATACGTTGTAGTCTAAAAAGCAGATAATTAACACTCCTCCTTACTTTAGGATATGTAAACTCCAATCTTCTGCCTTAAAAACTCAATCTTGCTAAGAGGAAGTGACTTTGTAAACAAATCTGCTAGTTGATCTTCTGACTTGCAATAGATTAAAGTCACCTCTCCATTTTGCTGCATCTCTCTTAAGTAGAGCTTGATGTTAAAATTTTTAGTCTTCCCATGACACACTAGGTTCTTTGAAATTGCGATTGCTACCCAGTTGTCAATGAAATTTTTTGAGTTATAGTTCTGCTGCATACGTAAATCACATAGAACCTTTTTTAACCACAAAACTTGATTTACAGCAACAGTTGCTACTATGAATTCAGCTTCTATCGTGGATTGTGCTACATTTTTATGCTTCTTTGTGCACCATGAGAAAATTCCTAAATCTAGACTGAAACAATATCCTGAAGTACTCTTCATGTCATCAATGGATCCAACCTAGTCATTATCAGAAAAGCCATGCAACTTGAATTCTTGACATTTCTCAAATTTGATACCATAATCAACTGTGCCTTTAATATACCTCAGTACTCTTTTTGCTGCTCTTAAATGCATTTCACTAGCATAATGCATAAATCAAGATAGGAGAATTACAACAAATAGAATGTCTGGCCTTGTTACAGTGAGATACATTAAACAATCCATCAAGCTCCTATAATATCCTTCATCAACTTTTTCAGCACCATCTTCCTTGCTCAACTTCTTCACAAAATAAATCAAACTGTGCAGAAGTATACTCCTTCCCATTATCAGATCTTATACATTGAATCTTACAGCCACTTTGAGTTTCTACCATCTTCTTGAACTTCATAAATACTCCAGCTACTTCATGCTTGAATTTCAAGAAAAAAAATCCAGCACATTCTTGTATAATCATTTATGAAAAGTTAAAGTAAAGACTACCTTGTAATGATGGAGTTCTTTGAGGTCCTGCCACTTCAATATGAATTAGCTGCAGCTTTTGAGAGGCTCTCCAGGATGATTTTGGAAATGACACTCTGTTTTGTTTACCAAACTGACAAGCATTGCAATTTGGCAAATGTTCAGAAATATTGGCAGTCCTCTTGTTGTAACACCCCGTGTATACCTGGAATATTAACATTACATCGTATTAAGCGGTGCTTAATTAAAAATGCGGAATATTCTTTTTTCTTTTCAATTATGACGTCATTATCAATTACCAACTTGATTACTTAATCAATCTCATAAAAACCAATGCCTGTATGAAGATTGCAAGATAACTAACTGAAATACCTCATAACATAAAGATAAATGTGTATCTAAAATCACAGATCTACATCACGTAGTCCGGACAATATCCTGATACATTATTACAACATCAAATAAAACTAAGTCATAACAAGTCTACGTGGCATAGACAAACCCCATGCTCACCAAATAAATCACATCGTCATCCAAGTCTCAACATAATACTCCATAAACATAAATGAAGCTAATAGCACATCATCAGCAGGAAAAATCAGCATATAAATCAGCACTATCTAACTCAACTCCGGCCTCCTGCCACCTAAGGTCTCAACATTATGTGAACCAGAAATAAGCATCCCAAAACGTGGGGTGAGATCTCTAATCAAAGAAATCTCAGTAAGACAATGGGTCCTCAAGGATCTTCCACCCCAAGCTCACTTACATGTGCAATATAAGTTCTAAAAATAGTAATTCAATATAAGTTCCAAAACTATGCAGTGCGACAGATATCTATGACATGTGTGTTTATCGCTATCTACTGGCTAGAGAAATGCAGGAATACATCTATACCTACATGAGTACAAGGAACACCGCTTGCACCTCACCCATAGCCTCACCATCTTGTATGTACTACATACTCAGGCTTACCGTATAGGTGGACATCACATGCATATCATAAAATCACATTGCATATAATAGCTCAACAACATTTCCAAAATATCAAAGCATGTAACACAGCATGCATATAACCATCTCCCCATGGGACATGGTGGAACCACAACATGGCTAAACCGAGGACACGAAAGCTTACCTCTTAAGCTAGATATCCAAGCCACAAGCTCAAAGTCCAAACACAGCAGTATCACAATTTGTTATGGACCATAAACATATCAATAAACATGTATATCAAGCATACAATATAAAGACAACGCATTTTCTTTACGTTTTACGTCTTAAGGCTTCTAACAAAGCCACAAGCCCTTAATCACATGATTCTAACTTAGTCCATTAATTACAGAAGTTCAACTTTCTTAATCTAGGGTCCACAAACCCCCAATAGCCTATTGTATGAATAGTAAAGCTACTGTTCTTCGAAATCCCAGAATATCTGGATATTCCTCGGGGCATATCCGGATATGCAATATCCGGATATCACACTGACCATATCCGGATATTCAATATCCGGATATCCAGATCCCCATATCCGGATATCGATATCTGGATATCAATATCCGAATATCTGTTCGACAAATATCCGGATATTTCACGATAGAATGCAGTTCTGCATTTTCGTGAAGATATCCTTCCAAGGTTGGGTTTTTATCGATTAAAGACCCTAAAGCATGCATTTCTAGGTGTGTTTAACCTTACCCGCCCTTAAGTTATCAACTTAGTTCAATACATGCATAAAGGTTCCATTTTTAAGCATTTAAACACATGATCATAGTTGGTATAACTTACCAAAGTTCAAAACTTAGCAAGAAGGCCCTTGGAGCTCACCAAACAGCTCCCAAAACTCAACCTTAACAAGGTGCACGAAAATAGCAACACAAAGGTTGGTTTTTTCCTAACAAAGGTCACCACTTGGACCTCAAAATGCCATGATCATGGCTCACCACACTCAACTCCCCAAACCATCCCTCATAACTCAACCCACAGTGGTTGAGTGTGCAGAAAACGCAGCCTCACACTCTCACAACCCACCCAACCAAGTGTTTGCAAGAAGAAAGTGTGAAAAACTCAAGGAAAAGGGGGTGACTTGAAGGTTTTTCCCAAGCAAGGTGGCCAAGGAGAAGGGTGGCAGCAAGGGAGACACCAGCAGCAGCCAAAACTTACGTAGAGTAATAGGAGACCTAGGGTTTTGTACCCAAATAAGTGTATTTATAGCCAAAATCCACTTCAACGCGTAGTATTAACTTAAATTGCTACGCTTAGCATTTTGATCCCAAAATTTGGAATCTGAACCTACTTGATTTTAAAAGAATTATCATATTTTTATTTTATTTTTCTGAATAACTTTCTGGTACGTGCTTTTCCATAGCCAGTATCAGTTCTGGCATCAGATCTCATTATTTTGACTTGAAACTTGTTTTACAAGTCCTACATATTATTCTAGTAATTATCATGCACTTATTATAATTTTCTGGGATACTTTTTCGGTAAGCATTTATACCGACTAGCAGAACCGGTATCTGCACTTTTCTTCCGAAAAGCGACTTTCAGCATTCTTAGTCACTTACTATAATTATTTAAACCAAATAATAATTATTAAGGTCAATTATGGAATCATTTCCTAATTTATCACAATTATTTAATTACTTTCCTTAATTAGCGGTGCGAGTTCTTACATTTGTCATATCTTTCTTCTTCATGTTCAGCATTCTTTGAATATGACAATGACCAAGTCTCTTGTGCCAAAGTTTTGTGGGACTAACTTGAGTGAAATAGGCTGCTTGTTCCTCCTCGATTGGATCAAAGGAAAAGCTTTTACCTTTCATTTTAACCCTTAGAATCTCCAGACCAGTAGTACCAAAGATAAGGCAATGCTGATTTTCAAAGGATACTTTAAATCCTTTCTCTATCAACTGGCCTACACTAAGCAAATTTTGGTCAATCTCAGGTACATAAAGAACATCTGAGATTACCTTTGTTCCTGAACTCGTTGAAAATAGGATGGTTCCTTTTCCTTTTGCAGAAATATAGCCGCCATTCCCAATTCTGAATTTTGAGACTTTAGTGGGCTTCAAATCCTTGAAGAGAGTTCTGTCATATGTCATGTGCTTTGTACAACCAATGTCAATCAACCAGCATTCTGAACTACTCCTAGTTGAAAAACATGTTGCCACAACATCTGATCTCAACGACCTGGGCATTGACTTCATGCTGTTGGATTTTGCTTTTGCAAATGATAGCTTCATGTCCAAGCTGATTGCAGTTGCTGCACTTTGCATCTGGTCTTCTCCAACATCTGAATGGCGGGTGACCTATTTTGCCGCAGTCACCAAGGTGGATAATTTTTCTTTTTACCATTGCCATTGCTTTGGTTGTTTGCAGTACTTCCAACTTCATGATGCTTGGCTAGTAAAGACCCTCAATGACATGATCTTGTCTCATAAGTCTTCGTTTCTCCTGGGCCTGCAAGGCATGTAACACTCCCGCCAAAGTGATCTTGGACAGGACCTTTATGTTCTCCAAGGTGGTTATTGATGCTTCATATCTCCCAGGCACTGTAACCAGAATTTTTTGAACAATTCTAGAATCAACAAATGCAGTGCCAAATAACCTTACCTTATTAGCAATGCCAAGCAATATGTCTGAGTATTCTTTGATTATCTCAGACTCTTTCATTTTCTGCAACTCGAATTCCCTCATTAAATTAAGCACTTGCATGCTTCGTATCCTTTCATCTCATACATATTCTTCCTTTAGTTAATCCCAAATTTCCTTTGCTGATTTTAGAGTCATGATCCTTGTGAAGACTGTTGCTGAAACACCAGCAAAGAGACATGTTTTTGCCTTCTTGATTTTTCTCTCCTTGTGACTTTTTATCTAGGTCATGGTAGGATTGTGCGGCAGTGGAGGAACTTCATAATCCTCTTCCACAGCTTCCCAAAGATCTAAAGCCTCCGGGTAAGACTCCATTCTTACTACCCAAAGATCATAGTTTTCTCCATTAAAGACAGGAGGAGCAACTTCTGAAAAACTTGCTTCAACTTCCATTTTCACAAGTCCCATAAGAAATAAGCTCTTGATACCAATTTGTTAGTTTTATGGCAGAACAAAACAATAAACAAACAGAAGAGCAAAAATAGATACGTTGAAAAATTAATTGCTGAAAGGAATATTTTATTCATCAGCAACAATTACATTTATAATATTCAAATGAAACAAAAAAACTATTTGTTACCAAGATTTCAGCAACATTGGATAACAACCTAACATGATCCTAAAATGTAGGAACCACTTATTGACTAGAACAATAACTGAAACACCAAAAGATAAACATAATAAAAAATACTCCAAAAAGCAGATAATTAATAGTTCTTTCCAGCCAACAATCCACCCACTGTCAGCTCTAATTGGGTTTATTGTTTGGACTCAAGGAAATTCATCACGCGTATTTGTGTCTTCTTTGGTTCTTCTTTCATGTCATGGAAGTCTAAGAAACAAAATCCTATTTCACAATCATCCTTAGAAGCATAATCATGCCCTTACTAGCTTGGCTTGTGAATAACAATGGTTGTATTTCTCTTCAAAGATCTCTATATACCTTTTAATCAACCAATCTCATTATACTGTGACAACCAATCTTTGATCTTTGGCACACAATCTAGCACACGAAGAGAAGAGATAATTGAACGAAGGTGAAGCTACTCCCATCCATATTTACATGTGACTCTTGCCCGCTCATGTAGTGAGAGAAGTTGTTGGAATCGTATCACGAACCTATAACCGTAGCACTAGTCTGTTAAAGATAACCATAGTTAGAATACCTTTTAGTTTTACTTTAAAGTTTGCACCTATTTACTGATGCTATAGATATTAATGTACCTTTGTAACATTGTCTGATTCATTGAATATTGAAATAATGCAAGTTTTCTTCTTTCTATACGATTTTGAGAAACAACGGCAAAAATAGTGTTGGAAAATCTATAAGGAGGATCCAAAGTTTAAACTGATACCGTAATAAAGTTGCAAGAACCCCGTACAAAAGTTGCACTTTGTAAAATATTAAAACATGGGGAAGGTTATACTTAGTGCAATTTTAGTTTTACTACTTTTACTATTGTTTGGTTATGGTTGAATCAATTTGAAATTAACGGCAGTTAATTTTTTTTCTTTCTTTTCGACCGTTGATTTCAAGTTGATCTAACCGTAACCAAACATGTGATAAAAATAGTAAGATCAAAATGGTAGCAAGCATAACTGTCCCTTAAAAGATATATAAAAAAAAAATCATGAAATATTTCACTTATATTTTGTATTTGTCTCCTGGCCGTATTTATCTGTGGAAGTAGTCATTAAATTGGGATATGTTGTAGCTATAATTAAAAAAAATTACATAATCACCTAATATCTTTAATTTTATTTTTTTAAGATATTGTTTTTAACTATAACTTTAAAAGAGATTTTAAGATTAAAAAAATTGACCCAAATACTTTAAAATAACTGTAAAATCTATTAATTAGTTTGTCAAGCAAAAGATTCAAAATACACATACAAATATGTGGTGATGTTACGAGACACCAACATGCAAATCTTATGTTCCTTACCTCGCATTATATATCGTTTATATATATATATATATTCTGATATCTGTACTGGCCAGTTTTGGCAGAGAGAATCAGCAAGCTTGAGGGAGCAGCTGCAGAACATGCACGAATGCCACAGGTAAAAAGTTCCTTCTAAATCTCCTAGAAGCTATGTCTACACAAAAATTCGGTGGTTTCGAAGAAATGGTTTGTTATGTATCATTCACACTTTTCTATCAAATCTTAACTTCTAAATCTGATTTTACAATTTTTTTGTAAATTAGTTTAGTTCTCGAATTAGTAAAAGATGAGGGGCGGTGGGTGGGATTGGGAGCGGGTTTACAATGATATGGCATTTTCATGAAGATTTAAAGCACACTTTTTGTAAACTACACAATTAAATAAATCAGAGATAAAAAGTTTACAATTTTGCAAATCCAAAAACTGTACCTTCTGAAACAAAACAAGAACAATGATATTTAGGATAAGAATTTTACTTACAACATTTTTAGTCCTATAACATAACCTGTGTCAGCAATTAACACATCTAAGAATAGGAAGAATAATTCCATACTTTTTTTTTTTTTTTGGAAGTGCAGGCAATTGATGGGTGAAGAACTTTCTGGTTTGGGTATCAAAGAGCTACTAAACCTGGAAAATCAACTCGAGATGAGTTTAAAGGGTGTTCGCATGAAAAAGGTAACATTGTTCAAAGTCAAGGCAAAACCAAAGCTCCTCCCTTTAAACTTCAGATGCCATCGCTTTCGTGGTACATGCATGATTCTTAGACGGTATTTATTTACCTGCAGGATCAAATTTTGACTGATGAAATTAAAGAACTACACATAAAGGTTTCAGGAATCAGGTTTTGTCTCTTCAACGATTCAAAGGTATTTTCACAAATTTCTGACTGATTTCCATTGATGCTGTTGTAGGGAAGCCTCATTCATCAAGAAAATGTAGAACTTCATAAAAAGATAGACCTCATCCGTAAGGAAAATGCAGAACTGCAGAAGGTAACCGATCTGAAAACACATTCTATATTTAAGAATATGTCATTCATAGTGTCATAAATATATATAAGCATGTATGACGAAGAAATGCACTTATAATGAAAACGTTTGCACACACACGCAAGAAGAAGGAGAGTGTTTAGAATTCAACTGTAACCAGCTATGAAACAAGCCATGGAAAAAGATGTTATTTTCATAGTTCTCTGTTATGTTATTTTAATAGTTCTATAAATAAGAAATTAATCATTTTTTGAAAACCACCCAATGGCTAAAGCACTCTTTTAAAATTTTTGGGCAAAAGAATTACCTAGTTAAAGTTGATTGGATAAGTTTTACCAAAGTAATACAGTCAAACATGCCACATAGGCTGACGGGACTAGTACCGTCAATGATACTGACGGGACTCGTGCCACGTCAGCACCACGTAAGCAGTCAAATCACCGTAAAACTTCGGAAGATCATAATTTGTGACTCGGGTATCCAAATCAGATGATTTTTTTTTGATTTCACATAACTTTTCGAGATCTACGCAATGAAATCTCATTGACATATTTTATCTCCCATAAATATAGTTTGAAGATCTTCTGGATTTAAACGCTCTTATGATTGTGGTACAATTGTTACACATTCAAACTATGTTTGTGGGAGATAAAATATGTCAAATGAGATGTCATTGCGTAGATCTCAAAAAGTTATGTGAAATCAAAAAAAATCATATGATTTGGATACCCGAGTCACAAGTTATGGCCTTCCGAAGTTTATGGTAACTGGACTGCCTACGTGGCGCTGACGTGGCACGAGTCCCGTCAGTATCTTTGACGGGATTAGTCCCGCCAACATACGTGACATGTTTGACTGCATTACTTTGGTAAAATTTATTCAATCAGTTTTAAATGGGCAATTCTTTTGCCCAAAAATTTTAAAATGGTGCTTTTCCCACCACCCAATGCTAAGAGACTTGTTGGTTCTAAAGTGACTCCGCCACGCCACTGATGTCACATATATAAGTTATGAGTAGGATCACCTGTGGAACCACTTGCTGTTCAGGGGTGCCGTGACCCAGGCTAAATTTCAATAAATTGTATTTATCATGCATAATTATATGATTAATTATAAGTTGGCTTGGTCTAGAATTGTAATTTGGCCCGGGCTAAAATTTATAATTTGGTCCTATAAAAAAATTAAAATATATTCGGTGAGAGATTTTGATAAGTTATATTAAGTTATGTGTTATATTTCCACTTATATAAAAAAATTAAAACATATTGAATAAAATTAAAAAAGATTTAATAAAATTATAACTCATTTTTATGCTATCTACTAAGGTATTTTATATTTAATATAATTTAAATATATTATAATATAAACTAACTAAAATTAAGAAAAATAAATACAAATATAATTTTTTAGCCCGAGCTTCCATTGGAGCCTGCTCCGCCACTGAGTAGGATTGTAATATGTAAGGACTTATAAAATTAGGGACTTGATTTTCTCATGTTGCATGAGAATTCAATTTTCATGTTGTGACTCAACTAGTGGTGGGTCCCACATTTATTAGAAAAGAAAAAAGAAAAGAAAAGAAAAGCTTTGCACGCAAATCGAAGAGTCACACCATGATAATTAAATTCTCATACAACATGTGAGAAAATGTTTTCCCATAAACTTAATATATTAAGATTTTGAATTAAGAAATGACTTCTCGTGGTTTGTTGATTAACCTGTCTATATTAAGAAGCTAAATAAAAGATGTGCACCGATCTTAGGTTATGGAAGCAAGACGTAAGAAAGAAGAAGATGCAACATCCAATCCTCGATACACTATCAGCAATGGATATGACATACTCACGCCTACAAGTCTCCGGCTAAGCCAGCCACCGCCTCAGCACAGTGAACCACCGGCCAAAGCAATGAAACTGGGGTATTCCCTCAACCTGATGAAGTTAAATGCTCAAGCTGAGCATTTAATTTTTTATCCTTAATATCATTATGAACTAATCAGCTAAAGTTTGCACCAGATTACAGCTGCATTAGCAAAAACTGTTTGATAAATAGGGATGGTTTTCATTTCTCAAAAGCTGCCAACAACTTTACCCAATTGTCATGCCTCTATCAGTGGGATCTTGTACTTCAACATCCACGTACACCTCTTCTTCCATTCAACAGTATAATGCTTATGTACATGGTATCAGATTATCTATCAATTATAGACTTACATAGTTGCTGTTAAGAGTGGGACATAATAGTTGCCTTTGTAACTTCTATGCAATAAAGATAATGTCATCATTGTTCCTGTTGTAATTTTATAATTTCTAAATAAGTCATGATCTGTTTAATGGAATTCAGAACGCAACCCCCCAGTGCCTACAGCCTCATTCCTTAACAAGTTATAAACATCGGTAAGAAAACTATGCTGATAAATGTTATTCTTGTGTTTCTCTCTTATTCTCTTCCATTAATTAGTCTTAAAAAATATATATACTACAGATATCTGCATTTCAAAATCTTACTTGATTCAGATGGTCTTAATTTTTGAGGGAAACACAAACGACAATTTCTATTTCTCTCTAAAAAAGTCTAAAATAAAAAAGCAGAAGAAGAACGATCAAAAGGAAAATAAACTAATAAAGACAGCTCATAATTCATATATAAGTAACGCACTTCTTAGCAAGATAATGTTGGAAATATTCAAATGTAGGTAGTGGTGTGAACTCCCACATTGGCTAGACATAGATCAGGTGAACACGATTATAAATGCAAAAAACTCATATATGTATTGTCTTTAGATTTTTGATTGATATGTAGTGTTGGCCTATTTATTGTGATTTGTTATTTGGCCCTATTTATGGTGATGCCCTTAAAGAGGCCTAATGCGACTATAGTAGTTAAAAACTCAATTTAAAATGGTGTTTTTATATTTTTATGGCGCTTTTACTTTTTTACAATTTTTTATTATTTTTTTATTATAATTTTATGTTTTACGATTCTTTATCTCCTTTCCCTTTTTTAAGTAAAAACACAATTTCAACTACATTGAATGTAACCTAATATTTGATGAGAAAAGACTTCCGCATAAGTTATCTTTAGGAGGGAGCATGATGTTGGGCTTCACACTTGATGAGAAGATGTTGAAAATATTCAAGTATAATTAGCGGTGTGAAAACCAAGTGAACATCATATAAGTGCAAAAGATTTATTTTCATTTTTGTATGGTTATGATTCCCCATATTTAATATTAAATATGGAGAATCATAACCATATAAAGGTGAAAATAAATATAAATTAAAGATAAAGTATAGGGGGAAGAAATAAGATTTTTAAAAAGTTAAATCATAACTGTTGGATCCACATAATCGATCACGGTGAAACAAAGTGGTAGTGACATTAGTAGTAACACTAATTGATAGTAACAATATCTTATTCCATAAAAAATTTAGACGTTTAAGTTTAATAGTAGTTAAGCAGAGTAGGACTCTACAATGAATATAAATGAAATACTTGACATATTTTCACAATCTAATACATTTTTTTTAAAAAATATAATATATATCAATCTGAACATTTAATTACGATTATTTATATTTTTGAGTTAAGTCTTGTAAAAAGTACATTACAAATAAAAATATAAAAAGGTAATTCTCAATTTTCAAATATTTTAAAAATATACTTTACATTAATATATCAATGAAGAACTAAATAATTTTGAACCGATAAATCTTATAAATAAAATTTGGGAAAAGTATTTTTTCAGTTGCTGAATAATATTTATCTACTATACACAATGTACTCCCTGAAATACATAGGTAATTTTTTTTTTAAAATAACTCTATTATCACTATTTTGTTTGTGAGAGTGACAAACAAACTTTTCCGTAGCAACAATAGAAAAGTTAAACCCACAAAATTTATGGGTTTTATATTTCTCATTTAACATGAGAACTTAAATTTTCTCACATACCATTCGATTTCCGTGCTGACATGGGTCCTACATCTAATTTTTTCTAACACATGGGTCCCACATGCTTTTTATCTCTACAACATGAGATTTCAATTCTCATTTAACATGAGAAATATAAAACCCAAAATTTATTCAATATAAATTTTCAATTTAATGGTGAAATTTGTACAAAAATTATTTAATAATTTTTTTTTCAAAGCTCTAAGTGATTTTGATTTATATTCTTATAAAATTCACCCCATGCATGTATGTGCCTTGTAAGTCTCACATCCATTATTAGTCATTAGTTTTACTTATATTTAATAATTTTAATTTATTAATCGTTAAATACGTACAGGTGGAATCAACAATTAATAATAAATGTTGAACTTATTATAATCACCCTTGTGCACGGTTGATCCTCCTTTATATATGTATATGTATAACACTCTTTTTGTGAGGAAAAAAAAATGGCAATGGCTAAAACGATGGAAGTACTTCTTATTGCTCAATATTCATATGAACGAAGTATAAAATGGGATACTGATTAGTTATGAAGCACTGATACTTCAAAAATTCTGACATGTTATATCCGACACTTTCCGACACTCTCAGACACTCTGACACTCCCTGACACTCCAACACGCGTTATAGAAATTCAAAATAAGGTTTAAAGGTTGCATTGTATTGAGTTTTTAGTTTCAACTATTAGATTCGTTGGATTACGATTACTATTTTATTGAGTTTAATATAAATATTTAGGGTATCTTATGTTTCTTTACAAAATTTATGAATAATATAAGTTTAAATTCATTTTTTGTTAAATTATTGAATATTAAATATTATATACACTACATAAATTAAAAATATTATTTAATATCAAAACGTGTCCTAACCTGTCAAAATCTAATATTTTTTAGAATTTACGTATCGAAATGTCGTATCGTATCGTGTTACGTGTCCCGTCGGTTCTACCTTAGTAAAACTTAGTACCATTGTGCTGCCACAGGAAAGCACCAAAGGCCAGACAATGGGTCAAGGTCAATTAGAACTAGGCCCAAATCATAAATGGACAGTGTTGAAATGAAACCTGACCAAAAGCAGCATTGTAAGCAAATAGTTTTACCTCCTACTGCCAGCCAGGTGCCAGCAATCAAGGACAACGTTGTCAAAATGTAAGGATGGAAGGCAGGAAAAAAATATGTAGTGCTCCAGGCCCATGTGGTCCTTCCATTCAATGAATGACACTTGTATAAAAATTTATATTTTATTTTTTTTCTGATCTCTCTCAATAAAAATTCCTAATTGATTTGGACCACTGAATCAATGGTAATTCAGGACCATCAAAAATTGGTCTCGCAACGCAGATATATAAGACATGTAAGCACGTACTCTTTTTTTTTTTAAAAAAAAAAAAACAACGTTCTATTATCTTTCGTACGTTCGCTCGCTCGTTGAGGAGAACATCTTGAGTGTTACAAATATATTGAATTTTTGGTATATCTTCTATTTATAATGTAATATATATCTTTTTTTTGTCAAATCATTCTCTTTTCTGATTTTAAAATATATTATTTATCAATGATTTGACAAAAATAAAATACATATCATATTATAAGTAAAAGAATTACCAAACACTCTTTTAATATAATGTGAATACTGACACCAAAATAAATAAAATAAAGGAAATGTAGTGTGTATAAGAAGCCCATCAATTGTTTTAAGGACAAAAACAAAAAGTTACAGTGTGAACGCAAGCAGCCAGCTGATAGTTTAAGGAAACAAACTTATCTTTTTATTGGACACAAAATCTTTATCACGTGGACACAATTTAAAAATTGTTTAGCGTCAAATCACTTCCATAACCTAGTAAACTATGGCACCCGAATTAAGTAATTTAAGTTTTAAGAATTTATAGCCAGATTGTTTATAATGGAAAGGAAGCATGGGGAAATTCATTTTCTTTTCCAAAACCTTAAAGTAAGCGTCCTCGGTTTTGTTGGAATATTAATGTGCCAATGATCCATAGGCAAATGAAGAGCAAAGTTTATGTGCTCCCAGTAGTACGTTGAATTGGTAGCTGTGGTGAGAGAAAGGAAGAAGAAAAAGTTAGAGAGAGGGAGAGAAAAAAATAAAAAAAATAATTTAAATTAGCGTGTCAATATTTTAATGGAAGGGATGAGTAAGTCATCAAGTTAAATCTTCCGCAAATAAACCTCACTAAACATTCACGGTTGCAATCTGACCAAGACCTGCCAGAGGGTTTTTTCT